>JAOWAR010148100.1:0-18809 GCA_028571005.1 Clathrina lutea | reverse complement strand
CCCCTCCCCCCCCCCCCTCTCCCTCCCCCCCCCCCCCCCCCCCCCCCCCCTCTCTCTGTCGGCCTCTTTCTCACACTTACCCACACCCACTCTGTCCTCCCAGAACTCGGCTCGTGCTTAATTGACAGGGAAGAAGAATTTTAATACAACAGAATTCTACAGTATAGTTAGGGTTAAAGTTGCATGCTAGCAGGGAAATATCGATCATATTTTGAGCTCCCAAGCACTATGACATAGTATTGTTGAAGCACACTGTTGCCTGCAAAACATTAGCTGAAACTTAGTGCAATATTCGGCTGAGTTTATATTCACCATTCTTGACTTGTTATCAGTCTGTGGCCCGATGTTGAACGCACGATGCGCGATGTTGAGTTCTTGAAGGGGCAGCTGTGCCCAAACTACCAGATGATGAGGTGAGATGCTTCTTTGGAAGAAAGGTTTTAGCTTACGTAAGAAAATGAAGTATGCAACTGGGCACTCTCAAACTGATCAGGCCCTTTATGTTGAAAGTTTATATTGAAATTGGGGAAAGGTTTCTAGCGTTGAAAAACACTCCAATTTAATCACTCAAATACTTTTTGAAAATATGCAGCTAGATCACTTTTTGAACCACTGCGATGAAGACCCAATTTGAATTTCCTCCTTACAGCTTTTAAGCTGTAGATTATGGCAAAAAGGAATTTGAGTTTTAACCGGTCCCTTCCGAGTCCAACCCAAGGCACGTAAAATGCACTGCAACCATTTTACATCTACTTCAGTTTGATTTTTGCTTTTCGTGTTGTTTTCAGTCGTGTGACCGTCCCTCTGAACCTGCGTCGCTGGTTCACATTTCAGACAGACTACCACCCAGCCCCCAACAGCACGGCAGCGTGTGTGGATGGTGAGATCGGTGGTGTGCTCAAGGTCTACAGAGAGGTGAGGCTTCCTTGTAAACCGGCTCAAAAAACGATGACCAGGTGGCGAAGGTATAAACCGCTTGAAAAGATTTAATTTTGCTTATGCTCCTTGCAATTGTGAGACGATGATTTCAACCCGTGGCGCACAATTTCCCAGTAGCTAGGAGTTGCCCTTGCTGGCCGTCCCGCTCCACTTGACTTTTCATTAATCTCTACTGAAGCCTTTGGCACTCTTCCCCTGTTACTCCATCCCTTACTTATACAACTTATCACTTCGCACTTGCACCTTTCCTGATGAATGGAAAGTGGCCAGAGTCACACCGATCTACAAACAACGAGGTCGCACAGATGACGTCACTAACTATCGCCCCATTTCTTTACTCCCGGCCGTTGAAAAGTATTGGACAAAATTCAAAGCCAAGAGCTCTGCAATTACATCTCTCGCAAAGGCCTTTTCAGCGATCACCAATTTGGTTTCCTTCCGCATCGATCAACAACCCAGCAACTTGTGCTCATTGTGGATCAATGGCTCCGAGCCCTGACCTCTGGTCAAGGTATCCTCGCAGCATTCCTTGACTTTGAAAAGGCATTTGACCGTGTCTGGCACGGGGGCCTACTGCACAAGCTAGGGGTGTGCGGTCTCCAACCAAACGCCATAGTGTGGATTGCCAATTACCTTCATTCCCGCAAAATCACAGTTCAACTAGACCACCCGCAGTCTCAGCCACGCACGATTACCGCCGGCGTCCCTCGGGGATCTCACCTGGGCCCTGTACTTTTCGCAATTTTCATCAATGGCCTTCCACCAGCTGTACCCACGGCTTCTGAGCTTTATGCCGATGATGCCCTCCTCTCCTCCACCTTCCCACGCACTGAACTCCCTGCTGGAATTGCTCTCCTGCAGACTAGCCTCACAGCTGCCTCAACCTGGGCAACCACTTGGAAAGGCCGTTTCAGCGCCCCCAAAACCGTCGTCCTTCCCCTTTCCCTTGCCTCTACTTTGTTTTCGCCTCTTGGCCCCCTCCTACTGGAAGACGAGCCCGTTGAGATCACCACTGAGCATAAACATTTGGGTGTCATTGTACATCCAACTTACGGTGGTCTGCAAACATCGCCCGTGTAGTCGCCAATGGCACCAAGCGAGCGGGCTTGATGAAACTTATGCTGCACAATCTACCAGCACCAATCATTGCCAAACTTTACCCTACCTATGTTCGGCCTAGCTTGGAATACGCCAGTCCGGTCTGGCATAG
Organism: Clathrina lutea; assembly: GCA_028571005.1. NCBI lineage: Eukaryota > Metazoa > Porifera > Calcarea > Clathrinida > Clathrinidae > Clathrina > Clathrina lutea. The sequence goes on along the minus strand of JAOWAR010148100.1, from coordinate 16,660 downwards.
TGCTGCCACATCTGCTGACCCGCAGGCACTTGAGCGCATCCAGGCAAGCATAGCACGGGCAATTTTCCGTGCCCTCTGGGACACCCCCAAGACGAAGCTCTTCCAAGAGCTTGGTTGGCCATTATTGCGCTGGCGGCGTGTCATTGCTTGCCTCACCCTGTTCCATCAACTATGACTCCATCCCAATCCTGCTCTTTCCGATTGCCTTCCCAATACAACTTCCACAACATCTGAGCGAACCTTTTGTAAACGTCACCAACTGCGCCTACCAGCCTCGCGGAGCACTCGCCACGCCAAATCTTTCCTTACACACACAGCTCTACTTTGGAACACCCTCCCCCACGCTCTTCAAGATCGGACTTCGAGACACACCTTTCGTGTTGCACTCGACCAGCACTACATGAAAACATACTGATGTCCCTCTTCCTTCCACCTAATTTTTTTTCCCAGCACACTCTCTTTCATCTGTGTAGATCTATTGGTCTCAGGTTTTCCTTCTTCCCTGCTCATTTCTGGCAATTATCTTTCTTGAACAAGTTCACTGATGTGCCTGAGACCCCTTCGATCAGGGCATTAGCCCTGCCTGGGTATCCCTAAATAATAATAACACAATAATACTGTTTGAAATGCACTTGCTCCTGAGCAGGCTTTTTCCTAACCTTGCGACATGCTGGCTTCTCCGGAATCCGCGGTCTTGAGGCATGTGCACAGAGAGCAAAACAGGAAATTGGTCACCAGCTGATTGGGGTGTCTTGATATGGCCTGGAGCCTCGTCTCCACAAGATGGCCTCTCACAGAAATATAAATCAATAAATCTGATGTACTTTCATTCAAGCTAAGAAACCGAGGTTTTGAGAAGGAGAACGGAACTGTCTATGTGTTCTCCTTGCTTGGTCATGTACTCTGCCATGGAACAGGAATTACTGGTCATGGATCAGGAATTCCTGCTCATGGAGCAGGAATTACTGCTCAAAGAACAGGAATCACTGCTCATGGAACAGGAATTACTGGTCAATGGAACAAGAATCACTGCTCATACTGCTCATCGGGCAGGAATTACTGGTCACGGAACAGGAATTACTGCTCATGGAACAGGAATTACTGGTCATGGAGCAGAAATTACTGGTCATGGGGTAGGAATTACTGGTCATGGAACAGGAATTACTGGTCATGGAACAGAAATTACTGGTCATGGAACAGGAATGACTGGTCATGGAACAGGAATTACTGGTCATGGAACAGGAATTACTGGTCATGGAATAGGAATTACTGGTCATGGAACAGAAAGTACTGGTCATTGAACAGGTTTTACTGGTCATGGAGCAGAAATTACTGGTCATGGGGTAGGAATTACTGGTCATGAAGCAGGAATTTCTGGTCATGGAACAGGAAATATTGGTCATGGAACAGAAATTACTGCTCATGGAAAAGGAATTACTGGTCATGGAACAGGAAATTACTGCTCATGGAACAGGATTTACTGGTCATGGAACATAAATTACCAGGTCATGGAACAGAAATTACTGGTCATGGACAGAAATTACTGGTCATGGGGTAGGAATTACTGGTCATGGAACAGGAAATACTGGTGATAGTGGGGGGCAGGAATTACTGGTCATGGAGCAGGAATTTCTGGTCATGGAACGGGAAACATTGGTCATGGAACAGAAATTACTGCTCATGGAACAGGAATTACTGCCGATTGCTGCTCATGGAACAGGAATTACTGGTCATGGAACAGGAAATTACTGCTCATGGAACACTGAGGATTTACTGGTCATGGAACAGAAATTACTGGTCATGGAACAGGAATCATTACTTATGGACCTCCACCTGTGCATCCTTTGTGTCAATTAGCCGCAGATTTAACCATTTATTAGTCATAAACAGCTTGATGTGTTGTTTGTGACATTTTCACATGCTGTCAGCAGCGTTCCAGTTTACATTACAAATAGAGCGATCAACACTGGTCAAATCAATGTGTGTCTGTCTACAATCTAATTGGCTGGTTGAGGAGCTGTCTACGTTCTAATTGGCTGGTTGAGGAGCTGTCTACATTCTAATTGGCTGGCTGAGAAGCTGTCTACATTCTAATTGGCTGGTTGAGGAGCTGTCTACATTCTAATTGGCTGACTGAGGAGCTGCCTACATTCTACTTGGCTGGCTAAGGAGCTGTCTACATTCTAATTGGCTGGTTGAGGAGCTGTCTGCAATCTAATTGGCTGGTTGAGGAGCTGTCTACAATCTAATTGGCTCGTTGAGGAGTTGTCTACATTCTAATTGGCTGACTGAGGAGCTGTCTACATTCTACTTGGCTGGCTGAGGAGCTGTCTACATTCTAATTGGCTGACTGAGGAGCTGTCTACATTCTAGCTGGCTCGCTTAGGAGCTGTCTACATTCTACTTGGCTGGTTGAGAAGCTGTCTACATTCTAATTGGCTGGTTGAGGAGCTGTCTACAATCTAATTGGCTCGTTGAGGAGTTGTCTGCATTCTAATTGGCTGGCTGAGGAGCTGTCTACATTCTATTTGGCTGGCTGAGGGGCTACATTCCAATTGGCTGGCTGAGCAGCTAGACTGAGTCACATGAAGTTTTGACTAAATTGAAAAACCTTCGGATTTCCCTGTTTTCTCCAAGGAAGTGAAAGAAAATGTTCCACCATGCGTGAGTAAGTCACGAATGGACTGCCGAATTTGTAGAGGCCTATTCTGATCAACACCAAACATGATAGAGTTTGGGAGAAAGACAATTAAATGGAAAGGGAAGGGAAATAGTGGAAAGGATGGAAAGAAGCACAGTGGAAAAAATGCCAATGCCCCAACACCAGATATCCTGAAGTTTGCAACAACTGTCAATTTAGTCTTACACTCCAAGGCGTGTGTTGCTCTGAGCCAACGTTGGCACTGGAGTGGGATAATGCTCTTCATGTGTTGGAGTAGGGTGTGACCGGTTAAAGGTGCGCCAAACTCCGCTCTGACGGATGCTGCCGGCAGGAGTGGCTGGCAAGGATGGCAGCCAAAACTCTACTTGCTGTGGCCGTGTCGTATCTTCATCATCACTGCCTGAGCTCTCATCAGTTTCGTCTTCACTGCCTGATGAATGCCGCTCAGTGTTGGCTGCGGAATCCTGCCGTTGCTTGGATTCCTCTCTGACTGTTTGACGCTCTGTTTGTTGAGAAGACTTGGTTCTGCAGTGCTGTTGTTGAGGCAGTACTTCGACTTTGGTGAAAGATGGACCTGACCTTTTGCTAGCTTTGGTGCTTTGTGCATGTCCGACCACTTTGTCGAAGGACAGACTCCGACATCGTCTTCGTTCGATCTTTCTTGAAAGCGCCTGAGATCTCCCTCGATGAGCAGTGTCAGAAGGGTGAGGGGCAGCAACAAGCGACATTTGTCGGTTAATGCCGGGAAGGAGCGAGTCTGTCTGGCGACGGGAAATGGTCTGGCTGACATTGCTTTCACTGTGGACAAGATTAAAGGAAGGGCAAGCAGAGGTGACGGTCTGATTTTATAATGTTTATGAAGTTGCTGAATAGTTTTGGACCTGGTTCGAGGAAAATTTATGTTGAAAGTTCCTTAAAATTCGCTTTCATGGAAGACAGTTTCATTTTGGAAACTAACAAAAGAAAGCGTTTGCTTCTATGCAGTACCTTCTGGGTGTAATTGTATGATATTTAGTTTATGAAACGTAGACTAGTTCTATAAGCTAAGTTGAGCAGCGAAGGGGTAGGAGTTTTTAGTTTTATCCCAGCTGTGGCATTATATTTGAATGTGTCTTTGTGCTTTGACCATTTAAGCAAAGCCTTCCTCATGAATATAGCTCAGGCTAGCACGTGCAGTGCCATCAAGCGTACACAATTCCCTTCCTCGTGGTAAAGGCTTGAGAGTATATTCCTGGCCCAGCAAGAGTTCAAGGAATTGAGGCAGTGATGCGTAGAAGAAGCTCACCGGATGTGCGTCCGGGGTACCCAAAGAGTACTCATGTGTGCGCATGTGAAAACCAGTGCTGGCACGGCGCATGCTTTCAGTTGATCCTATCAGTCTGTTGGTTTATATTCAAAATGAAGTACTGATTTGGTGCAGCCAATGGTGGCCACCTTACAAGCATAGCTTTACGCTCATCTAATAGGAAAGGGCAAAACATTCATATGGAAATGTTTGATGGTGTTTGATCAAGTTAGGTTGCGAGCAGTATCTCTCGATATCTTCAAATCAAGCAAGCAATTGACTGGAAAGCGACCAATATTTACCTACATCTTTTGGAATCAAAGTCACCAACCAAGGCCTTCTTTGTCATTCTTGAATGCCAAGCTTCAAGCTTGTGGCTCCCATCAAGCTCTGCCGCAGTGTATTGCCATCTACAGCCTTTGCACACCCGTTCCTAGCTTCGCATACCTGCTGCTTTTCAGCTGCAGTCTTCCACCACTTGCAATGGCCTTTGATCACGCATAGCGTCTGTCGATCGAGCAATGCACCTTTCGTATGCCTAGAGCGCCCTTCTCTGGCTTGTTATAACATTCGTTCATCCCCAATTGTCTTCGCTTGCCCATTAAGCGCCTCAATTTTACTTCAGTAATCTTCACTCGCCGATTCCGGGATGAAAAGGACGGTCATAATCACATGACAAGGATTGAGTGCAATAGATTTCAATCAACTTCACTGGTATCACCTGATATTGATTGATCTGCTGGGAGACTGGGCCGCCTAAACAGATAGGGCACATTTCGATATGAAATGCCGAAGAAGACAGACACCAGTTCAGCTGCTTTGATTAACGAGTCTTACCTTTCCTTTGGTCGCGAGTGTCTCTGGGTGAGGTCCAAAAGTTGTTTAGAGTCTTCCTCCTCAGTTGGGCTGTAAAGCTTGTGGTGTACCTCAACGTCTTCCTGTTATGCAAAGTCGATAAGTTGGCCACAATTCTAGCCAAGGGTGATACCACTTAAGCAGATCGCTGGAAGTTGTCTGTTTTTATCTTCCCATGCCACAGACCATGCTAGCACCTGCCAGTTCAGTGTGACTGTGTCCCCTGTACCCCCTCCCTACGTAGCAATATGATCGTTGTTCCAAACGTTCAAAGCGTGCATTGTTCTATTATGTTGCAGAGTCTGTGCCACATAGACAGCCATGCGTATGCCCTGTGCTTGTGTTTTTGCAACGTGAACTTGCAACGTGAACTTGCAACGTAAACTTGCAACATGAACTTGTGGCATAAACGTATTGATATTCAAAGTCATCAGTTAAGATCGGAGGACCTTGAAAAATGTCCTGGTTAATGGATGTCATGCCGTTTAAGGAGGATAGAAAAAGTTTAACCCAGACAAATTTGTTCATCTTCAAACCTGTTCAACCTGTTCCACTAAGTCTTTTCCAACTAGGTGGTTTTATGGCTCTTTTTCGTGTCACAGGCAACCCTAAATTGTTCCATTTGTTCAGAACAGCAATAGCATCTGTCCCGCAAGTGTAAGTCTAAGCAGAGCAGATAAAAGTCCTGGCTCCTTTTCATGTGCTCAGAGGTGATCACAGTCAAACTAGTTTCCAGCCTCATTAAAAATAAACTTACTCGTTTTCGGAGGTGGGCAGCTGGTTCTCGAGAAGGAAGGGTTGGTCTAATGGTGAGGATGTGCTGCAAATGAAGACCCCATTTGACATAAATATCAGAAAGCAGACAGTATATGACTACGTATTCAACACTCCAGCTCGCATGTCTTCAAACGCTGCAGTCGGATCTTCACAAACTGGAATAGACAGGTTTCCTGTCTGCCTGGCTATCAATAAATGACGGGTGCCTTCTAGCTCGATTTCTTCACATGGCAAGGAGCTGAAATCTTCCCTCTTGAGCTTTCCTCTGTGTCTCAAATTATATGAACATTTCTCTCTCTCTCTCTCTCTCTCCCTTAGGCCGCCCGGTCCCGACTTTTGGGCCGATTTGCGAATAAGTTCTGAAAAGAATGTCCTGGCCGCTGATTGGTTTTCTGTCCTGAACGCTGATGTCATCACGAATATCGATGTATCTAGCACAGTGCAAGATCGTGTCGACGATGCAAGGGCAATGCATGGAGCATCATGGCATACGTGCATGCATGCACACCGCCGTAGCTTCAAGGTGCCCAGATACTGGTATCCAAATGCAAAACTGCAGCCCAAAAGTCGGGACCCGATGGCCTAAGGTTTCTCTCTCTCTCTTCCATCTTCACACTTTTTCTTGTTTACTTATGACAGCAGAAGACTTATAGCTAACACTTTTGAGTTTTAACAGTTCACACTCAAACAATAAACTTGACTTTGTAGCACAAACTGACCTGAAGAACTTTTTTTCGTCTTGCTCGCTGAGATTTTGTCAAGACTTCCTCGGGCCGGCTGTCCAGGTGGAGAGCATCTAGCAGCTTTTTGTCATCTGACAGGACAGCCTGTTCGACAAGAAAAGGGTGTTCAATTGACTATTTCCACAAAGGTAGTATAATAGCCTTGCTTTCTATGTGTTCCAGACTGTACATTACTACTAGCTGAGCTTTTAGTGACAGTTTTAAACTTGATTATTGGGCATGGAATGAAGCCTTGCCAGGTGGTGACCTAGAATACTCAGAAATGTGCTGGCCCTTGCAGAAAGCGGTCGTAAACATAAAATGTACGATACAGAGATGAGTAAATGACTAATAGTAGATACTTGGTTTGCGTTGCTGGTATTACATTGCTGCACTTGGGGTGTAAACACTGTAAGTGCTGATCTTACTGGAAGGTTTCAATGCGATCTTGAATTGCTACGTGACCTGAGGAATATGTGGAGATTTTTGGACGCACATTTTTGAGCTATGATTGTCCATGGATTGACGGTAGGCACTTATAGAATTGTCTACATCCGCACACCTTCGAGTGACGTGGTAGTCTGAGGTGCCAGCGGCGCAGGTTTTCTCTGTACTCCTCCAACTGGCGCTGAGCAGTGTCTCGGCTGGCAGGCGTGGAAAGAGGCAGAAATTTGCTGCTTGGGAAGGTCAGCTTAATGGACTCACGAAAGTCACGATGAAGAAAGGGCTCCAACAACTGGGTACATAGACAGATGCGCCAGGGAATTTAAGGGTAATGTAAACACTTGTACCAGCACTCTCTAATGATCCATTTTGACCAAAGTACTTAAAGTTATGTTATAACAAGCAGAGGCTGGCCAAGCCCTATCAGACTGAGAGACATTCTGGATCATGAGTTCATAACTGAGTAACAATGAGTTATTGCCATTATATGCCTCAGAAGCCCATTCATGTCAAACTATTTTACAGAGACATCATCTCGTGGCTGCAAAGGTTTGAGAAAAAGATATTCAATGATTATCTTAAGAAGCGTTGCTGTGCCTTACGGAAAAATTAAGGGAAAGCCGGGGTAAAGATGTTTTCAATCTTCACGAACGTACCGTTTCCAGGAGAAGCAGTTGGTGATAGGAACAGTTCGCCAGAAGGTGCTCAAGAAGACGACAGCGCTGGTTCCAAAGAGACACATCAGAGCCCAGATGCCGACGAACAGACGAACCGACAAACAGAAGGGTTAGAAATGAACAGGAGATTTAGAAACGATAGGCGTGCGAGAAAGCTATTAAGGCGACGAGTAAAAACATCTTTTGAATATTCATGCCTTCGGCTAGACACCATATGCATCTCTACACCCTCTTGTCGATCTCGCTTTCAGAATTTGTAATCTCAAAGTATGAGTCTGCATGTCATAGATATTGACTGTTACAAAATGCTTCCCGGTGCCGACGGGCATGAACTATTGTCTGTGTCACCTCATCGTGAGTCCAGCCCTCCAGCCAGGTGCACGCTGACTGTAGCTGCAAAGCAAAGTTCTCCTTCTCGGTCTTCGTCGATGTGTAGGTATCCTCCGCCACAGCCATCTGGGCGACTAGCAGCGCAAGCTTAATGGCTACGAAGCCGAACACGTCAATTCCGACGTCCGACAGAATATGCGGTATTGTGATGAATCTGCTTTTGCTCAGACATGAGAAAGGGCCGAAGAAAAGGGAGGGTCGACAGTTTTCTCGAAGTCTGTCAAACCGCACGAAACCTGACGGACAGCGAGTGACAAGTGGTCTTTGCTCGTGTGCATAGAGGACTCCGGCCAACCGTTCAAGAATACCTTTGACTCTCTGACAAACTGAGAGGACCCCAACCTGCAGAAGATCTCATTGCATTGTTTCCCTAGCAACGGTTCTTCAACCTCCTTGGATACATGCGTTTCTGAATGCATGCGCTCAGCGACCTACTCCGAAGCTTTGACGCCAGCGTCCCGGGAATCCACGTGTATCTCGTCCTCGGTGCGTAGCCGGCGGCTGCATGGAGCCTGAGCCTGCTCGAGTGCCTACGGCAGCAGTGATACGACTGAGATCATTGGGCAGCAAACTTTGGTCCAGCACCAAGTATAAACAGCTGAAAGGTATTGACATAGCTGAACTTTGGGACGATTACTGGCCTATGCAACTCAGGTACAATTATTCATAAGAGACAACCGCGGGTAGCGGCATGGTCTTTCACACATCCGAGCCAAAAACCTACGACCTGGTGCCCCGTCGTCTACGTGGTGTGGCCGAACTGCACGACGGTGAAATCACTTACATTTGTTGGTGCCTATGGTCACAATCAAAACAGTAGCAACGTTAATGGTACGGTTTTCAAGTTCCTCGACACGAATCCCAAGACTCTCACAGGCGCGTTTCCCGTGGAATAGAGCTTGGCAAATTCCGTCCATACTTCCCGCATCCAGCTCCACGCGAAGGCTGCTCCTGGCCTACCGCAGACCACCGGGCAAGACCACGATCCCACCGTCAGGCCATGGATAGAGAGCCTTTTCGGCCGCATGGCCTTGTATCCAGGCAGACTTTCCGCCAATGTGGGTCGATGGGAGCTCAAGCGCAGGCACAACGACCCGTCCTTCGCCATTTCCTTGCTCTGTCTTTCCCACTCTCCCCGTGACGACGCGTGACGACGGAAAGCTGCCAAAATGAGCAATTTGTATGGTCTGGGAGAGGCCGAGCTGAGGAAGCTGGTAAGCATTTTATACCATCCCGGACTTGTACAGCACAACACACATCTTGACAACCGAGGCACGTTGCACTTCCACTGCAAGCTGACCCTGACTGTCTACCGTTTTGGGTTATTCCTAGCTCGAGAAAGCAGCCACGTACGACGAGAGAGCAAAGATCCGCGCGGCTCTGCGAAAGCTGTGCGGTTCGTCTTCTTCAGCTGCAGGCGCCAGCCAGGTCCCACGTCAGGACAGCTTCAAGTCGTTTGGGCAGACAGGAGGAAGTCATACTCAAGCAGCATACATTAGTAACGGGCCACAGCAAAACGCTGGTTCGGAGAGGACGCCCAGCTCATCGTCAGCCGCTGAAGAAGTCCAGTCGCCTGTTCGCGATGAATCAGACTCAGCTCCAGCAATGGCGGTGCCAGGCAGCGGTGCGGTGGCTACGCGACCCGATGACGACAGAAGAGGGTCGATCCCTCGTGAATCAAGTCAAAATGAATCAACGACGAGCAGGAGCGTTGAGGACGAGGAGGCGGTCTTGAGGAAGCAGGTGTGTACTGGAATGTCAATGTTTAAAACACATTAAAAAAATTGCAACTGCCTGACTTCGTAGGCTGCGTGTCAAACTTCTGCTGAATGTTTTTGTTGTCATTTCATCCCACTGAAGAAGAGTGTTCGTACAAGAACGTTTAATCCTGGCACTTATTTGGGCAAGTGCGATCAGCTGTGTAAGCTAGTGCTTATGTAAGACAACTCCAATGTCAGCGCTGGAGCCATTACTCAGAGATGCAGAGTTAGTGTTAGAATAGAAAGGGGAAAACTGTCCGGAGAGAGATCAGCCTACAGGAGAATTAAGGTCTTTTTGGGGTTGGCTAGAAGACAAAAGACAGAAGGATTTTCTGAGCTTCAAAGAACACTTAAGCACTCAGAAAGAGATAACGCAGGGGAAGAATAAGAAAGGAGAATTACGTGTAAAGCCCGCAGAGGCAGAGAAACATGGAATGAAGGAATCATCGCCTGAGACTAATGGTTTTTTCTTCATTCCAGTCTCTCTCTCTATGCCTCTGTGGGTGTAACACATGACTCTCCTTTCTCATACTTTGGCACTTTGTCTCCCTGGTGGCTGGGCAGTTCTTGAGACATGGTGGGTTTGAGAAATCTGGAAGATCTAATTTGTGTTCTGTCGTGAAGATCGAATCATCAAGCGATTACGAGGAGAGAAAGAGACTCCGAGCCAAAATTCGAGCATTGCAGACGCCGAAGACATCAGGTTGTGAGTATGGCCTCCGCTGTGCCTAAACAAGAAAAGGCCTTTCTTGGTGCCTATAGACTACAGATGTGAAACACTTTGTCAATTTGAATGTACTACAATTATATATATATATAAAGATTATAGTGTCAAGGAGCAGTTCTACTAGCATGCGCATATATAGCTAATGTCACACACACACACACACACATACACACACACACGCACACACACACACACACACACATCCTACCTTGAATTAAGTCCTACAACTTGAAGAGGTGGATATAGAATTGTCTGGGTTCAAAACTGAGGATGTTAATTTTCAACTTTCTGTTGCTTCTTTCAATGCAGTTCAAGCCCAGTACTGAAACTAGGTATCAGTGCTCATTAAAAGTCTACCACCACCACCCCCTGCCCCCAAAAAAGAGAAAAACAGAAACGAATTTTGGTGACAAGGTACCTATCAGTCAATTCCATGCCTTAAAGCCTAGGAAGCCTATAGTTCTAATGAAGGCTAGGAAGCCTATAGCTCTAATGCAGGCTAGGAAGCCTATAGTTCTAATGCAGGCTAGGAAGCCTATAGTTCTAATGAAAACTAGGAAGCCTATAGTTCTAATGAAGGCTAGGAAGCCTATAGTTCTAATGAAGGCTAGGAAGCCTATACTTCTAATGCAGGCTAGGAAGCCTATAGTTCTAATGCAGGCTAGGAAGCCTATAGCTCTAATGCAGGCTAGGAAGCCTATAGTTCTAATGCAGGCTAGGAAGCCTATGGTTCTAATGAAGACTAGGAAGCCTATAGTTCTAATGAAGGCTAGGAAGCCTATAGTTCTAATGAAGGCTAGGAAGCCTATAGTTTTAATGAAGACTAGGAAGCCTATAGTTCTTATGCAGGCTAGGAAGCCTATAGTTCTAATGCAGGCTAGGAGACCTATGGTTCTAATGAAGGCCAGGCCTAGGTAGCCTATAGCTCTAATCAACGCTAGGCTATAGTTCTAATGCAGGCTAGGACGCCTATAGTTTTAATGAAGGCTAGGAAGCCTATAGTTCTAATGCAGGCTAGGAAGCCTATAGTTCTAATGCAGGCTAGGAAGCCTATAGTTTTAATGAAGGCTAGGAAGCCTATACTTCTAATGCAGGCTAGGAAGCCTATAGTTCTAATGCAGGCTAGGAAACCTATGGTTCTAATGAAGGCCAGGCCTAGGAAGCCTATAGCTCTAATGAACGCTAGGCTGTAGTTCTAATGCAGGCTAGGAAGCCTATTGTTCTAATGCAGGCTAGGAAGTCTATAGTTCTAATGCAGGCTAGGAAGCTGATAGTTCTAATGCAGGCTAGGAAGCCTATAGTTCTAATACAGGCTAGGAAGCCTATAGTTCTAATGCAGGCTAGGAAGCCTATAGATCTAATGCAGGTTAGGAAGCCTATAGTTCTAATGCAGGCTAAGAAGCCTATAGTTCTAATGAAGGCCAGGAAGCCTATAGTTCTAATGCAGGCTAGGAAGTCTATAGTTTTAATGCAGGCTAGGAAGCCTATAGTTCTAATGCAGGCTAGGAAGCCGATAGTTCTAATGAAAGCTAGGAAGCCTATATTTCTAATGCAGGGCTAGGAAGCCCATGGCTCTAATGAAGGCCAGCTGCAGGCCTAGGAAGCCTATAGCTCTAATGAACGCTAGGAAGCCTATAGTTCTAATGAATCTAGGAAGCGTAAAGTTCTAATGCAGGCTAGGGAGCCTATAGTTCTACTGAAGGCTAGGAAGCCTATAGTCCTAATGCAGGCTAGGAAGCCTAGAGTTCTAATGCAGGCTAGGAAGCCGATAGTTTTAATGAAGGCTAGGAAGCCTATAGTTCTAATGCAGGCTAGGAAGCCTATAGTTCTAATGCAGGCTAGGAAGCCTATAGCTCTAATGCAGGCTAGGAAGCCGATAGTTCTAATGAAGGCTAGGAAGCCTATAGTTCTAATGCAGGCTAGGAAGCCTATAGTTCTAATGAAGGCCAGGAAGTGTAAAGTTCTAATGCAGGCTAGGGAGCCTATAGTTCTAATGAAGGCTAGGAAGCCTATGGTTCTAATACCTGCAAGATTGGCAATGGATTTAAACACCTACATACCAGCATAATTGCCGGCTGCAGCATGTGGGAACCTCAGCCAATGAGAGCAAAGACTGTGATAGGCAGTGTAAAAATAATCATTTCAATTGCTGTTCCTTGAACGGATGCCCCTCTGTTACTTACAAGGTCTGTTTTCGCTTGCCACAAAGACTTGCAGTCAGAACACAAGGATCCACCCTCTCTGTGTACACTACTTTTGGTTGTTTGTTTGTAGCAAGTGCACAAATTTCAACCGGCGCTCAGGGCATGTTTTCTGTCCAGCAGAAAGCCACAAGCAGACCTCTTGTCGCAAGTGCATTTGACGTACGTGGTTCGCAGTTTCTTGTTTTAAAACTTTTTTCCTTATTTCTTTATCCCGGTTTACCTCAGATGAGGTGACAACACATTTTTGCTGGGCATTGTATTACTCATATTGTGTTTATGGTCTGTTTGGTCACAGAAGCCGCAGAGAGATCAAACGTATGGAAGAGTAAGTTCGTCGGGGAGCAGTCAACCCGACGATGAGGGCTGGTCTTCGGCACTGCGCAAAACAGGAATCAGCCTCACAAGCACCTCGTCGCCAACAAAGAAGCCAGATGAACTATTGAACCCATGGGGCATTGCTCTGAAAAAGCGTGGAATCTCAAATGAAGACCGGCCACGGGATCGTGCAGCAACTGCATCAGCCATAGATTATAGAGGTGCGCTGCGACGTCGGGCTGGCAATCAACCAGCTTCACCATTAAAGTCAGAAAGTCAAGAGAAGCAAGTGGTTGATTACTTAGGTCAACTGAAACGCTCCTCACCTGCTGTGAGTCCTGCCAAACCTGTGACTTCGTCCTCACCATCGGTTGAGTACCTGGGCGCTCTGAAGCCGCGAAGTTCACAAGGCAGTATGGAACCAGAAATGCGAGAGCGCAGTACCATTTCTCCCGCTCATGACTTCCGCTCTGTTCTGCGAACAGGTGCAGTAAGGTCGGCAGAATCGCCAGCGTACGGCGGCAGTGTGGACCGTAAGAAGGAGAAGGAACAAGAGAAGCGGCAGCAGTCACAGCCAGTCAATCATGCAGAGATTGACAAACAAGGGGCAGCCAATGATGACCCACTTACTGGGTGGAAAATGGGGGAAGCCACTGATGTCTGACGGCTTCTTAAAGCAAATGTTAGATGTTTGAACAATTCTTGACTACTTGTAGTGTAGGAAATTGGATGTGCTGCTCTTCATGCAAACATAGATCTCATTTTACGGATTTTCTTTCCGAATTTTTGTGTCTTCAAAGTCATCCAATGCCCGTATTACAATCAGCCTGGCATTGAGTGTGTATTGTCCACTTGCATTTGACCATAAAGTTTTGGAGTGTCCTGATGAGGAAACAGAAATTGAATGCTTTTGAGAGTAACCCAACATGTGTGACTGAAATTGACTATGACATAGATTCAAACCTATAGTCATAGGAATTGTATATCGAACCTGCGGGAGTACTATAGCTAGTTGGAAGTCTGTTCTGAAGCTCTATTGACTGACTAGTACTATCTGAGTCGCTGACCACTGAGCTTCGAAGAGAAGGGGCATCTCTGCGCTTTGCAGCTCCATTTTGAATATCCTTTTCTGATAAAATGGCATAGAAATTGAGAAGCTGGTACTGCGACACAGTCAACATCCAGTGAACTGTCCCTTGGCTTGATAGCCCAATGAGTTTCCTTGACCTTAGATTGCTGTAATTTTTCCCGCAGGCATTGTATGGTTGTGTGAGCGGGCCCTAAACAGGGTGCAACATAAAAACTGTTACAGCTTTCACCTGGTTATGTTTATCCCAACACACGGAACACTCTCTTTTCCCTTTACACTTCTAAAATTCAATCTGTGTCTTATGATTGGTGAGCTGGGAACTTTCTCCTGAATCAAGTCCACCCAGTCTGGATCCCTCAAATCCTACCTCTAAAACTGTTTCTCATGGATACACCTCCGAAATAGTTTCTCGTGCACAAGTTGGACAATCGAACATAAGAAATAAAATTACTTCTTGTGTGGGCATTCCTTGCAGATGGAGTTCATTTCTTCTTCAGCATGTCGGGGAGTCTTGCATGAGCTCAACATGTGGAAGAAAACTCAAGTGAAACTGAAACTCTAAGGAAGAAATGGAACCATCAAACATTTTCTTTTTCACATTCCCGATAGACCGTATGTGGAATGTGGAAGTAAAATTCATATTTTCTTTGAAAGAAATCTCAAAAATAAAGAACATTCAGGAAATAGTTGACACAAACCAGCCACAGATGCCTGCGTGGTGGGAAATTCGTCAGCAACAACATATTTCAAAGCATGGCTTTTGACACAAGAGACAAAAAAAAAAGTAAAGGAAGAACACACTCTTGCAAAAGGTAGCAAAGAAAAACCTAGAAGCAGACCAGGAATATATATTGAAAACTCCATGCAGAGCAGTGGAGGAGCTCAAGATGCAAGAAAAAAAAAGCATAAAATCCCCTAAACAACTTGTGTTTCCTCTTTTGTGTACGTTCATTCAGACCAACCACCCCTCACTCACAAGAACAAAAGGACCAGATATTCGCACACCACAAGAAAGAATAAGACATGGATGCAAAGAACCCACTGTGCTTCATCAGGGTGGCATTCCATCTAAGAAGCGGCTTCCTTCTTGTCCTTGATATTCTCCCAGTCCTCCCAGTAGAGGCGTCGCATACGCATGCAGTAGACCTGTAAGTTCATGAGGTCAGTCTTCATGAGAGTTTCATGTATTGAGCCAGGAAGCTGCCACAGGCATACCGCGAGGAGGCCAAACACAGCAGCGTCTACAGACGTCGGCTTTTCACCCAGCATGAACGACTTGGTACCGAGAATATGAGACAGTGCCCAGAGATCCGACTCGGCGGTATCACGGATCTCCTGTGGAGTGTGGCGGCCAGTGCCTTGAGCATGAAGCTGCTTGGTGACAAAACGTCTCGCGATGCGGATCATCAAGCGAAGAAAGAGGGACGGTGACTCTGTGAAGCTGCCTGGAAGTAGGTCAGCTTTCTCAACCCAACGACGATGAACTGCCGTCCTTGGAGACAGAGGGGCAAAGACAGAGAGAGAGAGAGAGAGAGAGAGAGAGAGAGAGAGAGAGAGACAGAGAGAGAGAGAGAGAGAGAAAGAGAGAGAGAAAGAGAGAGAGAGTGGAACTACTGAGATTCTTGCAAAAACACTACACCTTTGAAACCCTTAAGCCCCAAATCACCGACTATCAAGAGATGAGCACCACCAGCCTTAACACGTCAATCAACTTGGCCATTTCACATCCTACTCTTTTCACTTTCCCCAAGGGACAGCCTAGGAATACCCCGAATCTCCAGAAACACGAAACAGCATTATAAGCATAAGAACAAAAACATCAAACACCACCTCCCATTTCCTTCAACAATCTTCTCCAACAAGAACTGGCAATATCAATTTCTTATGGTACCTCTTCTTCAAGTGTAACTATTGTAGCTGTGTTTTTCTCTCTTCTTTTTCCTACGAGCAATGTCTCATGGAGTTCTCAAAGAAGATCAGAGGTATGACAAGGTTCTTTACGCTGTGTATGAAAGCCACCTGAGAGCCTCAACGATTGCTACATACTCATGACACGAGCCAGGAGTCGCAGAACTGTGGCCAAGGAAGATGCACCAAAAAAAAAAATTAAAGCTGCCTGGTGAAGTACACAACCAATTGTCATGGAGATTCTCTCAATACTCTTTAGGGCAACAAATGTCTGGGTGATAGGCCAACGAAGTAAAGTCCATTTCTTATTTAATCAACACCACAGTACACGAGTGTGAGCATTTTCACACCATGGCTGAATCTACAGAGACAGGGAAGTATGGAGATTGGGAGAAGGTTACTTTTGAACCACTGGCATTGGCATTTTTTTCCACTGTGCTTCTTCCCATCCTTTCCTGTTCTTCACTTCCCTTTGTTTCAAAAGAGAGGGAAAGTATACCCACCTAAAGAAGGCTACCACAGAGTAGCCAGAAGTGTTGTGCTTTACGTACGAAAAATACCCAGACCGCAAGTTCAAAAATACCAGAAAAACCTGAAAACAAGTACTATAGTGTACTTAGCAATAATTTGACTCTTGATTTTGCAGTCTCATTTATACAAACTCAGCGACAGTTTCCGCCAAACCATACTAATACTAGCCTTCTTGAGGTTTCAGTACGTATTAATTCCTGAAATCGGAAAAAAAAATAAACCCTTTTCTACTCTTTCAGTCCTGACTCTTTGCAAAGCCCGACTGATTGTCCCCAACTGTAGCCAAAAATGGATATCGGATCGGTGGGCAAAC
>JAOWAR010148089.1:0-11614 GCA_028571005.1 Clathrina lutea | reverse complement strand
CCCCCCCTCCTCCCCCAATCCCTGAGGTTCAGGTTTCGAATTCGCACTGAGTAAATTTATCCGTCTGGAGGGAACCAATAAGCTGACAGATGAAGGAGAAGTTGATGAGCAGAGCCAAAAAAAGAAGTAGACAAACTGTCTCTCGCATTGTAGCCGGAGGGAGGGGAAACAAAAAATGGAGAAAGAACGAAAGAAAGAGAGGCTGGCAGAAAGAGGGAAGAAAGAAGAAACGAAAGTTGGCAGCCTGCGAAGTTCGAGAGCAGGAGGTTTAAGGTCTTGGCAGCCGGCTGGTTAGGACACATTTTTCTGCAGCAACCCCGTATACTTGAAGTACATCACGTACCTGCTCACAAGGGTTGTGAACTATCCTCCCTCCATTTCCTCTTTGGTCTTCTCCTTGATCCTAATCATCCTCACCCCTTTCCCTTTCCCGTGGTGAGCCGGACACGTGTTGACACCGAGACCTTTGGTCGCCGAGCGTGCCCGACTCCAGCCCTACATACGGAGTTTTGGTTTACAGTAAGTTAAAGGTGAAAATCACACTCGTCTCCCTTTCTTGGTGTTCTCTCTCTCTCTCTCTCTCTCTCTCTCTCTCTCCCTCTCTCTCTTTCCCTACCAACGCATCCCGGGCGGCTCAATTTCCGGCTCGTCGACGTCGAAACATCTATTCCTGATCTAAGCATAATTCATTCTTGCTGACAGTTACATTCTTTGTCTGGCCGGAGGAATCGACCAAGGAGTCAATGACCGTCCGTCCAGAAAATAGTATGGTAGCGGTTCCCACCTTGGAAGTTAATTTTTTTTCCCAGAATCCTCAGTTGCTAAAGGCAGCGGTCTAGCTCACAGGTGATGGCGATGTTGCCGTGCAGCGAGCAGAAATCGATGGACGAACAAGACTAAGAACTCCCTCAGGCTCTCACTTTTGTGCTCTGGAGTTGATCTCTTTCCAAGGAGAGCACGTCTTCCCGGCAGCCACTTGGGCAATCTGAAGCTGAGATGGAACAGCTCACTACACTCTGTTACGCATGGGATCATTCGGGTAATATAATTACAGTGGCATGGCTAGGCGCTCAGTGCTGACGCTATAGCTAAATAGCGCTCACGAAAGCCGAAAAACTTCCCATATCTTTATGTAAACCCTTCTTCAGTCGATCTCGTGCGAGGGCCGTCATCCACAAAGGCCTGCAGTACACGTAGCGTCTCCAACTGAGTTGCAGAACGGTCTCGGATATCTGTTTCTCCTGACCTCAAAGTGAGGGCTCAGTCGTATCCAGCAAGCAGCGTGTGCGTGCGTCTGTGATTGTCGCCGTTGCTTCCTGGACCGAAACTTGAATCGATAGAGTGTCCAGCTTGCTGCGAAAACATCCTAACACATTCGGTTTATGCTTTACGGATAATCGAATCTTGTTCTGCTTTCGCGCATGCAACGAGACGTGTATTGTTTCGTATTGTTCGCGGCTACAACTTGTCCACTTCAATGACGCAGTAGAAAAAAGAAACAAGATTATCAACTGCAATCACACTTGAAACCTTTTCGTCGAATGCAAGGAGACTTCGGCCGGCGAGATGAAAATTTCCAAGCCATGCCATGAACTTCAGCCAAGCGCACTGCATAGGGCGGCCTCCTGCACGCCCTTGAATAGGTCTTTGTGTTCGGACCTCTCTCGGGACAAGGGCGCTAACCTTCAGATTGATATAGCAGCGAATCTGTTGAAAGTGCCTTTTTGGAATACCTATACATTAAGTATTGAGTACTATATGTCTGACGAAGCGGAGCTTGCCCCGCCCAACTGTCGTATCAGAGAATAACCTTGAAATGTCTCCTATCACAGAACACCAAAATTTGTTCCTATGAACAAATATGACAAGCATATCACAGCTTGAGGATGTTATGAAGGTATACATTTTCAAGTTTTTTTTCTCGAAGATTACAGTTTTGCAGAGTGGTCCCCACATTACCAGCAGTGTTTGTCGGTCAGCAAAGTTTAGAGGGATTTCTTGTCCGAGCCATTGGCTCCTCCTCACACCTTTCCCTGTTTCGGTAATGAATCAGTTATGGACATTATTATTTCCCGCTTCAAACTCAACTCTGAACCACAAACAGCAGAATCAATACAGTGCATTTTTTCACAATTGAGTGGTAGAGGCTACCGCTGTGCCCTGTAGAATCTAAAGGGAGGTTTGGTTGGGTACATATTTGACGAAAAGCTTAGAGAAAGGTACAAACGAGTAAGATCAGAGTCTGTTACCAAGTTAATCATTCACTTGTCAGCAGGCTACATTGCGCAATGCCCTGGGCTGGGACTTGGTCTACTGACGGCCAAAAAAGAAAAAACAAAAAATTAAAAGAACAGTCACAACTGTGTGTTTAGTGCGTAAGCGACCACTGGCTAATTCTGGTGATGTTCACCGAGAAGTGAGTGGTGTGACTTCTTGCCATTATGAGGTGTTCATGATTGTGTCTCGTTCACTCGCCGAGGTTTTTCTTCAAACCTTGACGATGCAAGTTTAAGGAGGATTAACAAAACTAGGAGCAGACCTGCCATGCAAAGGAAGAAGATCTGGAGTTTCCAGCCATGCGCTGTTTCCAACTTGAACCACCGATGATAATGAAGGTGCTTTTCCAAGACCTTGTTGATGACATAGAAGATGAGATAGCCAAGACCCAGATTGATGTAGTAAACGCTCATTGATGTTGCACGCATTGTCTTCGGTGCCTTCGCATTGCAGAACTCCAACTCTGAGAAAGAACAGACACCTTTCATCAAACAGCTGAGAACTCACAAAGACCTGCCACCAAACCCCTCTGAAAATGACAAACAGCTATGGGCTAAAAAATGTCTTCGAACTACTCACAAAGAAAATGCAGTTAAATTTTCTATGAATGTGGCAGGAAATAGCAAAGAAGAGAAACTGGTGTCTGGGAAACACTCGAGGAATTTCCCTGGAAGCTGGCAAGGGGCAAAGGTATCAGAACAAAATTATGACTCTGTGCAGGACAACTTTAAATATCTACGTTCACTGGAAGATCTGCAGACAAAGACTTTATCATCACAGCCATTGCAAAAGGATATGTTGATGCTCAAGGCATCTTTAAAATGATTTTATGAGGAAGCCAACCATTAGAACACCATGAACATTACGTAGAAGTGTACCTCTCAACATGCCTATCATGCCCTGGAAGCAGCCATGACCTCATGCCCGGTCATGGCCTCTTGATTGATCATGCCCCTACAGCTGCAAAAGCTGGCCACGGCCTATAGGAGGTCACTCGGTCACAAATTCTCGTACTGGGTCAGATGTTTCACAAGTCCAAGTCTGTGCAGAAATCATGAACGGAGCTGCCATTGGGCACAACGTGGCACGATTCAGTGAAAATAGCGCCAAAAAGCCCCCCCCCAAAAAAAAAAAAATGGTGCGAGTCGGCTTTCGATCGATTAGCATCAAAATATTATTGATTGATCTGAAGTGGATGAGGGGATCGTAGTTGGATTGCACCTCTCATGAAAAACGGATACGTTCTCCCTTAGATAGTCTTTCCCACTCTTTTGCAGCACAATAACACAATGCGCATGCTTTGTAATCATACAAACCACACTCACACAAAGACAAACGCATCGCTTGCTTGTTGGCTCTAAGAGGAGCTTCAATTAAACAGCTCCTTTGGTGTCAAAGAAAGGAAAACTTGTGGGCACTACTTATGTTTTCACGCTTACCTTTGTGATCGATGTCTGTTTGAGCGGAAAGTCATCTTCCATGATTTTTGTTGGAAAGGTAAAGGAAAAATCATCAACCCCAAGTCCCCCGGATTGGACGCTTTCGTCTTTCACCCCTTTCTGCATTTTCGCCAGGGTATTTCAGGGCCAACTATCTTTTTCCTGAAAGTATGATGTGCTTATTATAGAGAACTGCACGTGGATTGTGTGACAAACGATGTTGAAGAATTCACAAGTCCACAACAAGTACAATCATTATCCGTTTTTGGTGATGTTTTTTAGAATATTTCATGAAGATTGGTGATGCTCCAATCAACCAAGCTGCCAAGAAAGGTGGAAAATGTACTGCCAGGTAAATTGGCCTTCTTTCAGCCTATTCAAAATGATGCATATATCGGCCAAGACAACGGCGGTCGTGTCAGGCCAGCACTGCGCTTCCCACACGAAGAAGGCTTTGACATGTAATTCTTGGGATGTGTGCACGTGAGTTGTGTTCATAAAAGAGTAGCATAGCCAGCAGCAAGAGAGTGAAATCTTTCAATGCCACAAGTCTTCAGTAAGCATCTCGAATCCTGAACTATACGGTATTGATCAGCATGAAGCAATGGTCTGGTGTTGCTGAGTTACAGTCACGGTGAGCTGAGTTATTCACCGGGCTCACTTGTAAACTCGGACATTTTTTCTTGGTTTATGGAAGGGTACAAAAAGCAAAGCTTATGTGAAGAAAGAATCGATTCCACTAAATTCTAAGGAAAACGCATCCACAGCTCTTCATGCAAATCAAAAGGAATACAGAATTGAACATAAAATTGTCCTTTACCCATTGTCCCATTTTGTGGCATATGACTAACAATGTCTTACAGGGGCTGGGAAGGAGAGACCATGGCCCAAAGACACATTACTCCTGTATCCAGATCAGATAAAAGAAGTTGTTCCGCGAATAAGGAGAGAAAGTAAGGAATGGTGGTACTCCCCTTCTCCAAGAAATTTTCTCCTTACTCCTGCCAGGGTTCCCACACACTAAAATCTGTCTGACACGTATATCTCTGTCTGCACAAACTTTCAAGAGATCAATAATTTACCTGATGTAACAGTGAAAACCTGGGATAGTCCCATGAGAACGTAGAGCGGTGTCATCCAGAACACAGACAGCTGCGCAGCGCTGGTTCTTGGTGCTAAAGCTTCCGCAGTGAAAGAAGTTGTATTGACATTGTCCTCATAAAGTTCTTCCCTGTGCTGCCTCTCACCCTCTATTGCAACACCAATCAATGGCACCAACATGACAAAGAATATCCCAATCTGATGAACAAAAAACATCAATAGTGTGAGAACATAATGCATAACTTACATGTGGCATATCTGCAATAGCATATCAACCATTACTGCTTAACCAGACAGCCGCTTCAGTTGTCCTGAATTGGACGATGTTACGAACTTGAACTGCTAAAGCTGTATTACCGGCTTCAGAAGGAGTAGTTTGTCTTTTACCTACTTAAATTGCTAAGTGCTAGACTGGAAAAATTAATAGCACTCCAAATCTCACCATGCCATTTCTCTCCACTTTCTTCAACCCCTGTCTCTCTTCTCTTCTCTAACCAACCCCACCTCAGGGGTATGGATAGAAATATGACGAAAAGAATAGCATTGCACAATCTGTTTTTCATTGTAAAGCCCCACGACGGTGAAAGAGAAGACTTGGAATGTAGAAGGTCAACTCGTTTTGATAGATAAAAACTGATAGTTGAGGAGACAAAAGATAAGTGTGATCGTCACCATTTGGCAGAGACATCTTCAGGATTGCTATCACACTTTGAACTCTACAAAAAGTTTATATATTTCCATTCAAAAACATTAGGCAGATAGACCATGTTGGAACATACACAATTTTCCATAGAATGAGTTCAGTGTGAGAATGAGAGAGCACCTCTAAATAATGTAGCAGTGCTGTGCCTGGAATTGATCCTACCACAGTCTACCTTAAACCTCTAATTATTTTATCCTCCCGCCAGATAACTAGATTTGATCTTATCAACCAGATAACATTTAACTCTTTTGTACACTGTTGATGGTGCATTCTACTTTTGTAATGCAGCTTTAACTGAAGAATGTGTAGCACATGTAGACCAACTGTTGAAGCAATTTCAGCGCTGAGCTTACCTTCATTCTGGTGATCAGCTTTGTTCCGAGTCTCAGTTTTCTCAGTAGTGGGTAGATGAGAACTCCGAATACAGGGAGAACAGTGACCGTGGTGAGGTAAGTCAGACAGTTGAGGGCATGTGCTGCTCTTCCTGACCGACTTTCATGCGCATGTAACCATGATGGTATGTGGTTTAGACCAGTGGGTAACCATGACGGCACATAGTAGAGGCTTCCCATAGACTTGAGTACACCAAACATCTAACAAAAAAGCAATCATTTGGTCAGGTAGAAATTGGAGAATTTGAACAAGAAAGCAAGATAGATTGATCTTCACTGACAAATATCTAAAAATTAGGCAATATTCTGCCCCACGTTCATGTCGAACACTCGGGGGGATAAGGGCGCTTTGTGTTTACCAATAAGGCGTGACTGAATTACCTTCCCTGGAAATTCAACTCCTTCTAGAGCTCAGGCAAAGACAAAGGGTGTAATTGCTCGCTGTTATTTACTAAAGATTCTTAGCTAGCTTATAGGTCATGTCAGGCCAGCATTTTCCCACCTTTACAAGTCACGTTCAAAGAAGCTATCAAGAAATCTTGGGACACCCTATTTTTGATCACCAAGAAGAGAGGTGATGCCCACAATACATTGGTTGTCTCGTGTTAAATGAAGAGAGGGCATCAATCTAAACCTTTGATTAACCATATTTCTTTATAAATAAATTTTTGGCAAATGAACAGATACCAGAATCTAACTTTCAGTGTCCACATTTCATAGTCATTATACTGCGTAGCTCAAGCAATGCTTGGCAAAAACAGGTGCACCGACATGAAGGGGGGGGGGGGGGGTTGAAACAGGACTACTGTTGAGTTCGCTTTCGTTACTCGGAGGCCTGCATACTATTTTTGGACTCAGGCTTTTTGTTTGTTTGTTTGTTTGTACTTTGTACTCGAGTGGCGGCAGTCGCAAGCTTTGCAATCGTCACCTTTGAAGAAGCTTTATCGTCCATTTTCGGTTGTGGTTGTAATGCTGTCTCAAGGTGAGAAAGGGTCGCAAGCAAGGCAATAGACGCGATTCAACAACTACCGTTCACGGTTTGTTGCTATGCAACTATAGGCATCTTCTCAATATAAATACAATATTTGGAGTTCGGAACTTTTACGCGGCACCACAGACAGAGCTTGCTAAATATCCATCGTGTGCCGAAGCACTTACAAGTAGATCACATGTTAGTGGTGCATTCTATGACAGTATACATTGTTGCTTGAACGCAGCTTACCAGATAATAGATGGCCTTGAACAGGACAAAGATTGACATCATCTTTACAAGCTGGAAAAACTTCTCTGCCTCGAAGACCTCATCACCATCTTCCAATGGCTGGACACCGCAAGCACGAAAGCAGCAACCAGCATTGCTTACGCTTTCCTCTCCTGCCTCCGACCTACTTCCTCCGTTCGTCTTTTGGCCACAAAAGGCAAACGCAAGGTTCAGTATCGGTAGTCTCACTGCCGTGGTCGTGTCAAAGATTTTCCAGTTCAGCAGAAGTAGACTAAACGCGAGTGAAATGGACACACTCGGGATGAGAATGCCCCAGTAGTACTCTAAATGCTGCTGGAGATAAGCCACAAACGAGAACGCCACAAGTTCGGAAAAGAAAATCATAAACACAAACTGTTGAATGAAAGAGGCAGCCACAACAACACCAAGCTGTCGGCACTGGTCGACACCAAATGGCATGAGGTTTGGCCGAAGGAGAAGAACTCCAAAGCCGATTAGCACCAGACAAGAACACATTGTCACTCTCAGGATTACTCCAGCAGAGCCCTCAATTCCTGGATACTGAGAGACACAGATAAGAATGACAACACCACCAACAGCCTCGAGGAAAAGCCCCAGAGCGACAAAACAAATACGCCCGGAACGACAGGAGTCCGAGATGAGACCAGTAATAATGGATAGAAGGTGGACAAGGACAAAGAACACACAGTTGATTAGTCGTGCAGTCGTAAGTGAGACGTACAGCCATGTGTGGAGGAGCATCGTCAAGTTGGCCAAGGCAAGTCCAAGGTAGGAGAGCCGTTCGAGGAAGACGATGAGGACAAGAATGAGAAGAGGTCGATGAGAGAGACCACGCCAGAGAGTAACATCGTTGCAACTGAAGATAGCTGACCAACAGGTTGTGGTCATCATTGATTCGCCATCCCTGCCTGTGGGCGTAGGCGTGTTCCGTGTCCTTTTGCTGTCCACGATTGGTAGCTGTTCAGCTGCAGCAGACGTAGCGTCCGACCATCGTTGGCAAATCGTAGATCGGCGTGATTTCTTGGTCCATATCCAAATTCGCGACATTATTTTAGAGATGAGAAGTCGGTATCAATCCAGCAGAGACCCTTTTGCGATCAAACACAAGTAAAGTCTGCAGCTGTATTAAACGGCATTCTAGTATTAATAAGCGATTGAGGAACCCCATTTCAGAACTCGAAAATATATATCTTGTTCTCATGAATGACTCTATGTTCATTTGCCTTCGGGTTTCCTTTTTCGGAGGATTGAGGGCTCGAATGAATATCTACCTGGAAGGACACAAATTTGTCAGATGATGGACAAGTTTATGACCACAGCCACAGATAGAAGTAGAACTGCCAAACTGTCTTTCGCATTGTAGCTGGAAGGAGGGGAAACAAAAATGAAGAAAGAAGCAAAAAAAAGAGAGAAAGAAAAAGAGAGGGAGAGAGAGAGAGAGAGAGAGAGAGAGAGAGAGAGAAGGAAAGAATGGAAGAAAGGAAGGAAGGGAGAAGGACGGAAAGAAAGACAGACACCGAATAGGGAAGAGAAAAAAGGAAAGAGAGAAAAAAGGGGGGACATCGATGGCAGTCTGCACACAGGGCATGTGGTCTACGCCTGGCAGCCAGTTACAAGTTCGAGCTGGTTAGGACCAACTTTTCTATAAATATCTCTTTTTCTCTGAGTTTCTCTGCCCCACACCTCCCGCGGGACTCTATTTCCGGCTGGTTAAAACGATATATTCCTGATCTAAGCATAACCCATTCCTCCTGACAGTTAGATTCATCGTTTGGCCGGAGGAGTCGGCCAACCAGCCAGTGACTGTCCGTTCAGAAAACGGCTCGATAACGGTTCCCACCTCCGCAAAGTTGTTTTTTAATACCTTCAGTTGTCAAAGGCAGCGGTCTTGCTCACGGATGATGGCGACGTTGCCGTCCAGCGAGCAGAAATTGATGGACGAACAAGAGTAGGACCTCCCTCAAACTCTCACTTTTGTGCTCTGGAGTTGATCTCTTTCCAAGGAGAGCACGTCTTCCCGACAGCCACTTGGGCAATCGGAATTGCTGCTGAGGTGGAACTGCTAACTACGCTCTGCTACACATAGGATCGTTCCTGTAATATAAATCCGGTGACAGCTAGCTTTAGCGTTATCACCGAGTAGCCTCAGGGATAACGCTAAAGCTAGCTGGCGCTTAGAAAAAGCGGAAAAACTTCCCATATAGTACTAATGTGCGTAAATCCTTCTTCAGCCGATCGCGTGCGAGAGCCGTCATCCAGAAAGGCCTGCAACTTCGTATAGTAGGCATCTCAAAGTCAGTTGCAGAACGGTCTCGAATGTTTGTTTTTTCGGACCTCAAAATCACGGCTCAGTCGTGTCCAGCTTGCAGCGTGTTCGTGCGTCTATTATTGTCGCCGTCGCTTCTGCGAATGTAATTTGAATCGACAGAGCGCTTTCAGCTCGCTGCGAACACATCAGAGGCGGTGCAACTTGGTAGGCGCCGTCTAGCAAGAACTGGTTGTACGTCCGGTGTGTGCTTCGCGGAGAATCGGATCTTCTTCTGCTTTCCCGCATGTAACGAGGAGCATTGCTTCGTATAATTCGTGCCCACTACTTGTCAACGTTAATGACGCAACAACAGGGAGCACCAACGGCGATCACAAGCGCGCATGCTGGTGCTTGAAAAGGTTTTCGTCGAACGCGAAGGAAACTCCGGCCGCCGACAAAAAGAAGCCGGTGTTCCCCAGCTGTGTCCTGGTATCTTACAATACTCGAGTGCCGGTTGTCCTATGTGGATTTGTCGACGGACGTAGTGACTACACTAGAACTCGTCCGACGAGAACAGCAAACGGAAGTTTTGCCAATTTTTTTCGCCTTTTCCTTCCTCGAAAGATCTACTAACCTCTGCGTAGAGGGCGAAATTTCGGCAACAATGCACCGCGCCATCTCTATCAAGACGCACCAAGGCCAAGCCAGATCTAATGCTGGGTGGCCGGAG
Source organism: Clathrina lutea (assembly GCA_028571005.1). Taxonomy (NCBI): domain Eukaryota; kingdom Metazoa; phylum Porifera; class Calcarea; order Clathrinida; family Clathrinidae; genus Clathrina; species Clathrina lutea. The sequence goes on along the minus strand of JAOWAR010148089.1, from coordinate 1,481 downwards.
GCAGCTTTCTTTCTCAAGATTCCAGGCGCCAAGGAAAACTTCCGCTTTAACGGGTACAGGGCAAGGAGCGCGAAGGACCCGTCACAGTTTAGCTGCCTCTGCCAGCGCAAATTTGGCAGTTTGCCACCTACCGGCAACCATCAGTTATGGTTATGCTCTCCCCCGGCCGTTCGCGCAGCGTTCCGTAAAATTATATTTACTCCAAAAAGTGCCCTACCATCCAGACACAAACACGCGCCTCTTGCCTTGTTAAACCTGCCTACATGACATTGAAAACGGTCACCAATTAAGGGAAAAAAACTGTTGGCACGAGTTAAACGCTGTCACTTCTGTCAAAAGCTGCAACTTCGTGCTAAAGAAAGCTCCTCATTTTTGAAGCCCGATCAAGTCCGCAGTTCACATCAGACTTCAGGAGTTTCGATTGTACCTCTGCTCCACAAAGAGGAAAATGGAGAGACAGGTTTGAACCACCAGCATTGCGTTAGCTTCATTACATCGCCGCTTCCCAGGACATTTGGAAAGGACAGTTCAAACTTGCCAAGATAGCCGGCGTTAAGTGCTTCTTCATGCGAGACTTGCGGTTCTTCCCATCTTTGCCTTTTTCGCATTCAGTACGCTGTCGCCGTACAGAGTTCGAGCGTTGGCTGTCTAAAGACGTTGCCTTCTCGCTCCTCGAGGGTAGCGACGTACCGACTCATCCCCGCTCTATCTGCTTACTATTACTGACCCGTCTTTCTCCAATGGGCAACGTAAAATGTGCTAAGAACATCGCCGAAGACTTTGGCGGTGTGTGCGTCTTGAAATCGACACTTCTTCCCCCCTCACGAAAAGTTCGAAAACACGGTTATCAACACAAATCAATCGCAGCTTTAGTGGTGCCTAGCTGGTGCTTTCTTCCAAAGCTGAAAGAATGTCGTCCTCCGCTATAGCTGCAAACAGGGAGGCTCGCAGGAACCTCCAAGCGCTCCTTCCCCCATCGCCGGGCACGAGCTTTGAAAGGAAATGTTCCGGCAGTGAGTTTCCTCGTAAAGAAAACAATGCGCCTCTAGAAACGTTAGCGCAATCATGCACTGCCAAAGACTTCAGCGATTTCTTATGCGAACTTTAGGTTGGCCTTCGCAAAGCGACGGGCGAGAACAACAAGAACGATTGGTACTTAGCAACTAGAGTGTTGCTGACTCGGTGCGCCGCTAGAGATCTCGAGCAGTCAGAGTACGTCTTTCGACAGCCAACGCTCGAACTGTGTGCTTTACAAAGTACTGATAACGAAGCAATTTCCCTCTGATGTTGGAAAAGAAAATGGACCGCTGTCCGCCTCATGTTTGCTCATCTTAAGGGGAACTTAACCTAAAAATGAAACTTTTCCATTTGTAATAAAGAAGAAAAGAAGAGGATCGGCGGTGGTCCCACGTTCCAGAACCATCGCTGGGCTAAGATATTGGTGGTTGAATGGCGGCGCTGTTTGACGCCGCGCCGCCTCC
>JAOWAR010148078.1:0-11616 GCA_028571005.1 Clathrina lutea | reverse complement strand
TGTTGTTATTCTCACGGCAAACTCATCTCTACTTGCTCAGCTAGAGCGTGTCTTCTTCAAGAGTTTGACAAGTCATATATACAAGAAACAAAATGGCGCATTGCCCTAGTTACAAATCTCACACCTCGAACCTATACACTACAGTGATACATAACATAATTGGACCAGAGCGAAAGGTGAAATGCGACTCTGTTGTCAGTGAGCAAAATAAAAAGTTACAATCGCAGCAGAAGGCCCGCTTCATCAGTTGAGCGTCGCCATCCCGATACAAGAGAAAAACCCTACAAGAAACCTAGACACTTCTATGCCCACCTGTTTCGGGACCTATCTCAAGACAGGATGTGGGTGTGTAAGTCATATTTGATGTAAACTATAGTTAGGCCAGAGGAAAAGGGGAAATACGACTCCATTGTCAGCATGCAAAACAAAAAGTTACAAGAGCAGAAGAAGGCCCGTTTCAACAGTTGCGGTGCTGTCATCCCGATCCAAGATAAACATTCTACAAGGAACCTCAACACTTCTATGCCCGACGTGTGTGTGCGTGTGTGGAGAGAGAGAGAGAGAGAGAGAGAGAGAGAGAGAGAGAGAAAGAGAGAGTTAGAGAGTTGTGACCGATGCTTTTATAAGATCATGGCAATGCATAGGACATGAAAACGAAGAAAAGAAGGGGAGGAGAGAAATTTGAAACGAAAGCATTTCACTCAAGTAATTTAGCTGTTCGCTTTGAGGTTTGGACTTTTGTGTCACATAAAGCTTTGTTGAACATTATATTTAAATGTTTGATTTTGAAGATGAAATAGAAAATTTAAATGCTTGATTTTGAGAATGAAATTGATTTTGAGGATGAAATAGAAAAGAGTCAAACTGTGATTCAATCTCTTCACATTCTTCGTCTCTTGTTCCTCGAGCTCATTCTTCTTCTCTTGTTCCTTGAGCTCCATTACATACCCCAAGGAAAAAGATGAGACAGCAGTGGCAATGTAGCAGCAATAGGGTGGCAGTGTGCCCAGCATAGTATGTGTGTGGTATTCATCACACCACACTTAGGGAAATGGCAGTGTGCCTAGCATAATATGTGTGTGGTATTCATCACCACACACTGGGGGTAATGGTGGTGTGCCTAGCATAGTATGTCAGTTTTCATCACAGCACATTGCCAAAATATGTTATTTCCCTACAGTACCACAACATGATGCATTGAGCTAGTGTGGGAAAAGTAACATTGTTGCAAGATGTTGCAAAAATGAAGTGTCAGAAAAATGGGCTACTTGAAGCAAGTCAGAGAAACCACAATATTGAGCACATGTGCTAGGGCATGCACATAAGAAGACATGATGCATGGTGATAGATCAGATATGAAATCTTCCTCTTTCAAAGAAAAAAGAGAAAAAGAAAAATTTTGCCAACAGGAACTGTGAAAACGATATGGAGAGAGAGAGAGTATGGTAAGTGCAATGAAGCGTAAGAGGGTGGTATCTTCCTCTTTCCTTCGCACAAAGTATATTCTCATGTGTTGAACCGAGCAGGACGTTGAATTACCCTGCCTGAACGCGTCACCACCGGAGGAGGCACCGGAGGAGGCACTGGAGGAGGCGTTGGTGGTGGTGCCATTGTGACTGCACATACTGATGCTGGCAACGGGTCATATTTGTCCGAATACTGTTCAGGAAGTTCATCACTAGTACGAATGAGCTGACGACAATTCCGGCGTAACAGTTGACCTGTGTCCGAACGCACGAAATGTGACCTCGGTGTTGAAGCTGGAGAGACGACCTCGGCCAGTTGACTCGGTGTGCCTGAAGTAGTGATACGCACGGCATCCCCTGGTTGAAGCGGCGTAAGCAGACGCGAATGTTGATCATGTGCAGATTTCTGTTCTTGCTGGCATTCGGCAAGGTGCTTGTGCACATCGATTGACGGTGTGCAAGGCTGCAGCAGGGCCACTGTAGTCGGTAAGTTGTTCTGCAGACGGCGATTCATCAAAAGTTGAGCTGGCAAATAGCCCACGTCAAATGGGGGTTGCGATAGGCTAGCAGGGCAAGATATGGATTGCTACGACTGGCTTCGACTTTCTGGAGCAATTGCTTCACCGTTTGCACTGCTCTCTCCGCCTGCCCATTGCTTTGTGGGGATCCAGGGCTGCTGGTATGATGTTGAAATCCCCATGTCTTTGCAAAATCGGCAAACTGATGACTGGCAAACTGAGGCCCATTGTCTGTAATGACAACAGCTGGAATGCCATAGCGAGCAAAGATGCCTTTCATGCGGAGGATCGCTTCTGAAGACGACATGGAATCCAAACAAATGATGTCTGGAAACTTGGAAAATAGTCAATAACTAGGAGGTAGTTCACATCGTTCAGGTGAAAGACGTCAGCACCAACCTTCACCCATGGCAGCTCTGGGATTTCATGCGAGACGAGAGGCTCTTTGGTTTTTTGTCATCGAAACGCGTTGCATGTTGCGCATGCCGAGACAAGTTTCTCGATATCCTCCAGAAGGCCTGACCGAAACACCACTTCATGGGCATGCTCCTTCGAGCGAGCAATACCCATTCCAGTACCCACATTAGATATGAACGGAGATCATCTGAAGTGATTGTACCATTGGCAATCCAAATATTGCAGGACCGTCAGTGTCTGTGACAAAAAATTTTGCTCGATATTTCTCGGACTTGGTGAAGCATTCCAGGGTGAAAGTTCCAAAGTGCGGAATGGACGTGCCTCCATACGCCTTCAGCATGACTCGACGGTTGTAATTCCCCGGCCAGCGGTCATCCGCTCTTGTCTACGCGAACTTTTCAGGCTTCCATCTTGGCCGGATCCTGGTCATGCGCACTTAAAATTGTGCATTCGTGCATTGAAATCCCGTGCACAATGCACGTGAGCTCGCGCGCGCGCTGCACATGACGTCCACTTAGAATAATCCCATTGAATTTTATTTCCAGGACTACTTGTCGTAAACCACCCAAGTTTGGACTCAAACTGAGGGTTTCCAGGGTGAAAAACGCTTTGAAAATGGTTAGAAGTTGATAGCATGCCTCCGCAGCTAGATATTCAGTGTTGTACCCTGTCGCCCCATGGGTTCAAGAGTTGACCTCTGACGTCAACAAACATTGCATGCAACCCTGCGTGCGCGGTGCGTGTCGCACTGATGATTTCGCGGCCGCGCAGAGCCCATGCGCATGCTCGAGTACTCGGATCGAAAAGTTCGCCGTGGCGGCCAAATCAACTCGATATGTTTCTGGAATATTCTGATCGGTAGGATCTTTCCCTCCGCTTCTGTGTCGATCTTCCGCTTCAATTAAGCTGCACCGCGTTCGTCGGAGTGGAACTGAACTTTGCCAACTATCTCGTCCCTGGCGCTCACGGTTACGCTGTCCAGATGAAGGGCGATGCACTGAAACATAAGCGTTCCGAACGTCTCCATCTCCAATCTCCACAGCGCTGACGCTATTCTCCGCGCGGTGAGGCTACGAACGTGTTGACCTGCTTTTCCTTGGGGGTAGATTTTGCCGAACTTGCTTGAGCGTCACATCTTCGAGAAGTGCCTGTCTTTCCACACGAGTGGCATTTCTGTCCATGTGCTGGACATGACTCCTTGTCGGCCGGGTGTTGCCGTCCACATCGGGAGCACTTGTGTGCGACGACAGCATGCACCGACGCTTCCATGGTTGTCTTCTGCAATTGGGCAATGTGCTGCCTCATCGCTTCGTACGTCCGTGCAATGTCCAGAGCGATGTCCAGGACCAGACTGTCACCTTTCTCCAGCAGCTTGCTCTGCACAGTGACGTGTTTCGTGCCTACGATCAGCTGCTCTGTCAGACGAACAGTTAGCTCTAGATCTTCGGGCGACGAAAACTTACATTTCCCGGCGATGACACGGCATCTGGAAAGGCGTTGATCCACGGGCTCGTCGTCTCTCTACCGGCACTGGTGAAGGTTTAATCGAGCGAGAAACTGGTTCACTCTCGGCTCAATGTGACGTTGAAACCGATCAAAAACCTTATCCAACTTGTCTGTTGGCATCGTCTGTCCACGTCCAGGCGCGGTAAATGTCGAGTCCATGGCGACCAACCCATAGAAGCAAGTATGTCACCAATCCATAGAAGCAAGTATGTCACCATCTCTCTCTCCGTGAGCTTGGCATAAGGCCCAGAAAAAATCAACTCGCAATAGTTTCGAAAAGCAAGGAACGTATCTGGCAAACTGGCCAGTTGAGCCACCGGCCAAGTGGGCCAGGCGTAGATCTACGGTCCTACCTATAAGCCTACGTGTAGATACGTGGGCATGAATGTACAAGTCTATCTTCAGCCCGTGTGGGCAGATCACTACACCAAGTACAATCACGGTGGTATCAGAAAAAAAAAAAAAAAAAAGCTAAGCCCGCTCTAGCGGGTTCTGCCATACAATCCAGGTGCTGTGCGAGTGACACAGTGGCAACGCGGCTAAGAACTTCCTCGCTCTTCCGTGGCCGATCAGAGTGTTGATGACATTGAAAAGGGGTACTGGGGGTTCTCCCCAATATTGTTTTGAAACTCAACGCCCTCAAAAATACATGCTCAGCCATTTTCAGACAAGAAAATTAAAAGACACGAAATAAAAGGCTTGGTTGAGCTCTTCGTGCCTTCTGAGCGTGCGAGGCTCTTGCGAACTAGTAGTAGTAGTAGTAGTAGTAGTAGTAGTAGTAGTTTTATTTGTTTAGTTGAAATAGGAGTGTCAACAGGCTAGCTAAGTCTACCAGTACTGAAAGACAACCTTCTGAAACTGAAAAGGGCGAGAAAAGCTATAGAGCTATACTAGAGAAATACTACGGTAGTCTAAAGCTATAGAGCTGCATTGCCTAAGGCCAAAGCTAGTATAGATGAGGAAGAGGTACTGGAAGTGGAAAAACATTGGGCAAAGTTACGTTTGAAAGAGCTAGTATTTGAAGAGTCCTTGGTAGCATTGGGATGTTCATTCCGACAGAAGCAGAGCTCGGTTAGAAAAGGACGACGGACGGAAAGAATACAGAGATATGCCAATTCCTCAGTCTTATTCTATGCTCGTGGCTTGGTCTGGAAGTTCTTTAAGTGCAGAGCCGGAGGAGCAGAATTTTGGACACGCCGCCACTCGAGAGCTACTTGAAGTGCCCATAGGGTGTGATCCTTAGACAGTTTATTACAGTCCTCTTGAAAGGGAACACCAGCTGCGCATCGAATTGGCTTCCTCCAAACACTGAGTTGGTGGTTGACCTTCCATCTGATCATGCTGGGGACATTAGCTGCTGCTGCATATCCGAGATCAGGTTAAATGACCGAGAGTAAGTAACACCGAGTTTTGGGCATTAGCTGCCTATAGGAATGCCTTAGAGCTCCAGTCTTGCGACCGACCTTTGCACAAACCGCGTCAATGTGTTCATGCCAGGAAAGTTGATTATCAACTATATCTCCAAGAAGCTTTGTTGCGGAGACTTGCTTGATGGCATCACCGCGTAGACGAACGTTAGCTGAGGAAGGGTTGTGGGCACACTTTGAGTTGGGACTTGGGCGTGTGGTCATGGCAACTGTTTTCTTTTTGCTCACTGTAAGACCTCTCTCAGTCAAAGCATCACATGTCGCTTAAAAAGCCATAGACACATTTTGATAAGTCTCTTGCAGTGTTGGATGAGAGCATTATAGTGACATGTCATCTGCAAATGATGGTAGGGACTGATGAGCCAAAGTTGTTTGAGAAGGAACCCAGATCAGACACGCACAAGTTAAAAGGGAAAGCACACTTCCCTGAGGAACACCCCAGTATAGAGACAGGAAAGGTTTGAATTGACTACAACTTTCAACAGTCTGCCTTGAAGATAGTTAGAGAACCATTTTAATACAATTCCACCAATCATTTATTTGCTGCAGCATGAGCAAAAGAGTCTGATGCTGTACATTGTCGAACGCATTGCTTACCTACGTCAATAAACACGATAGCTGCGTAGTGCTTCCTGTCTCTTGCCTTAAGCCAGTCATCAATAACATCCGTCAGGAAATTGGCACAGGAGCGAGTTTTTCGAAACCTGAAATTCCCTAAGCCCTGTGGCTCATTCTAGATATGAGGCAACTTGGTCATTGACTATCCTTTCCAGTACCTTGGATAGTATATTAGTAAGAGTTATACCACGGTAGTTTTCTGGAAGCGAAGTACTGTCTTTCCCTGCTTTCAGCAAAGGCATCACATTACCTTCCTTGAACATTGATGCCGGGTAATTCACCAGTTTCCAGTGATTCATTGAAAAGAGAAGCCGCTGTGGGAGCAATCAACTTGAAGTTTCCTTGCAACCATCTTCAATTCAGCTGATCCGATAGTGTCAGGCCCTGGAGATGTGAAAGGAACCAGATCAGATAAGCGATGGCATCCTTGGGTGAAACTGGAGTACTGAACTTCCAAAGATATTGCTGACCATCTGGACCAAGTGGGAGTTGGCAGTCAGAGCCAGGATGCTGGAGAAGAGACTTGAAATGTTTAGCGAGCAGAGATAGGCTAGCAGAAGGAGGATTCCTTGCTTGTTTTCGACCGGTGATGTAGTTCGTTAGTTAGTTGATTGAATTCCATAACTGTTTCGGTCCGGTGTCACAGGCTCGAGCTGTAACTCAAGAAAGAGTGAAAAATCTGCCAATAGCTTCGAATTGCGGCATCCCTGCTGATAGCTGAAAGACCAAGTCTTGAAAATTTGGAGTCGATCGGACCATTATGACTGAACGCAGTGAGCCAACATTGCGGCAAATCTTACTTTCGGGAAACAAAGGTTTGGAATTCCCGTCCCTGCGGACCGATCGCGGACTGGTCGAGTGAAACTTTCCTCGTCAATTTGTCCCACTTTCAAACGGAAATATGTTTCAACAAACCATCAGGCAAAGCAGTAATCAAAATGAATGAGTGATTAGTTTGTAGATGGTGGCATTCGAAGTCTCAGGCCATCGATCGGGCGATGATGGCGCAGACTTCAAAAAGCAAACACGGATCATACACTGGTAGATCTACATGACTGTACATGTAAATCTGTGTGGCACGTTTTTTTTTTCTGTACATTGTAGCTATGACAGCACGTTGCCTTGCCTTCGACGCTTCATGATCGCGATAGCTATAATGGCATTGCTGGTTGTAATGGACTCAGTTGTGCACATGCCGTCCTGAGGACAGTTTGCCTCTCCGATCCTGAGGCGCGCGATGTTATGATTCACCCGAGCGCTGGCTTCCTTGTCATACTTCTGCGAAGAGTCCAGGGAGAAAATGTCAAGAAGTGCACCGTTCGGTACGGACGACCAGCCAGGCTATGAGACACGCATCCTGGCGGGGCGAGCAGTGCTACGACCGATCGATCAGCTGAATAACGGCTCCGGGCGGAGACAGCTGAGCACGCCAGAACGACTGAAGACAGGCAGCACAAGGGATGTGAAAGACTTCATCACCGACATCAGCCCGCCACCTGCTGAAGCCCCTCCCCTCCCCATCCCAAACGTCCTCCCGCCCATCTCCCCTGGCCGTGGCGTACCTGCTGAAGAAGCGGACATTCTTGCTAAGTGCGTCGAGGCCCTGAGTAGCCAAGGCTGCAGTGATGGTGATCTGCTCACCCTGCAGCGCGAGTTTCGGGAGCAAGACGTCACAGGCGCGGGATTCTTGCTCCGCCAGCCGATCCGGGAGGTTCTTTCGTCGTCGACGGGAGTACGTCTGCCCGTCAAGACAGTTGATTGCTTGCTGGACAGGTTCGGTGGTGTGGCTGGAACAGCCGAGCGCGTGAGCTACGCTGATCTTATCGCCTTTCTCCGCCAGTGTATCCATTCCGGTTCGGGCGTACACATGACCTCTAACGTGGACAATGAGTTGGGCTCTCTTCGAGGTAGTTTCGACCCGTTGTTGTCTTCAGGCTGTAACGGCGCCAGGCCTCCCGTGGACCTCAGACCTGTGCCTCCGACCGACTCGCTACCCGATGAAGATGGAACAGGAGGGCTTCACGTCCGCTTCCCGCTGCCAGGCGCAGATCCTCTCCTCGCTCGTCCAAAGTCCAGAGAAGCTCTCAACCTCGTCAATTTCGACGCCGCTACTCGCGGCAGCCCGACTCCGCACCGTGGCAGCACGCAGGACGTTCTTCCGGGCCGCAGGGACGCCAAGCTTGTCGCTGCGCTCGTGCGCGACTGGACCGCGTCAGGTGAAAGAACCGGGAACGAGTTTGACTTGGAGCGATTCCAGACCAGCTTGGCCGAGCTGGATAAGGAGAGAACAGGGAGGCTGCAAGCAGCACAGGTACCGGGCTTTCACAATGTTTGATTTTCTCTCTCCTTTCATCGTAAACTGCGATGGAACAAATCTTGATCACCAGGCACATACTTTTGCTGATGATGTTCTGGTTGGACTGCCCTGGCCTTCTTCAGACCAAACTGAATGCTAGTACCATGACAAAGAGGAAAAGTGACGAAATGAAGGTACAATCCTCACACGGGAGGGGACATTACCGAAAATGAAGGCGGAAGACTTCAGTAACAGGCAGTATGCTGCTGGAAGGGTGTGAAATGCACATCTATTGAAAGAATATCTCAGGCTCTTTGTAAGAAAAAGGTTGAGTGTTGTAAAGCTGGAAATTCATTTTCACAAAAGTGTTTGTCTGGTGATCGAGATTTGCTCGATCCATCGCGAGTCAAGTCCAGGAAGGGTTCTCAACCTCAACCTTAATACAGTCAACAACAAGGACGAAACAATGCGGCAACCGACAACAATTAAGAACAAAACCATGAATTTGACTATTGACAAACTGATGCAGTGAGGGCAATCAATTTGACAAATTTAACAATTGACAAAGCAATGAGACAATGAGCAACAAGGATGAAACAATATGACAACGACAATGATGAAACAATGTGACAACTGGCAAGGATGAAACAATATGACAACGGCAAGGGTGAACCAATGTGACAACTGGCAAGGACGAAACAATGTGACACATTGAGAAAAAGTAGTTCCCTCCATTCTACTCCCCTGATTACCCTGTGCGCCTAGCTCCCGGTGTCATAATCGAGCATCATTTGTTTTCCTACATGCAAAAGCCCCCTCACTTTTCTTTTAATCCCTTCTCCCTTGTCCTCCCTTCACTCAATTCCTTGCACACTCAGCAGAAAATCCCAACATCTCCAACACGCTAGCCAATGCACTAAAGCCCTTCAAAACACTGGTACAACGGTCGACAAATAGTAAATTATTGGCTTTCCCTGTCGAAAAGAAATGGATGCCTCTGAAAAGAAACTCATGAGGGTAGAAATTGAGCATGTGCAGCATACAGTACATTATCGCAAGAACAATTGGTGAGAGCATATTTCAGTGGCCCCAACTGTATGGTCGATATTGTTTGTTGTTGCCTCTCTGCATCTCTGTTCCCACCTGTGTGAGCAGGTTCAGCGAGTATGTCGCAGTCATCACTTGCCCGTGTCTGCATCCACCTTAAACCAACTCCTGCGAAGATGCAACGATCAGGATGATGGAAATGTCAGGTACAACAACCTATATGAAGAAGCTCAAACCGCATGTCAGGGAATGTTCAAGTTTATTACGTTCACTTGAATGAACGCACCAGTGTTAAATCACAAGAGATTGATCATTTTCCTGACAGAATTCACGCTGGACTTCTCATTCAAAAAATTTGAAGTTTCCCTTCAATAGCCAAGGCTCTTTTTGTTCCCCCCCAAAAAAAAAATCGGGTCTGTGGTAGCCGTACCAAGACCACGGATGGTGACAGTCATTGTGGTGTATCACGAATCCGAGTGGTTTGTCTCCTGGTTGTGATCCTTTCTTGACTGTAACTGCAAAGGAAGAGAGGTGCATTCCTATAATATAATTATGTGTCTAACACAGGTACACACAAGGGCGGAAACTTGATTGAAAAATGGTCCACCATGACCAACTGGAATGATATAGGAACCAGATTTTTTCCTGATTTAGAATCGTACAGTTGAAATGCAATATGGGACGGTGTTTCAAAATGAATGCCCCTGCACCCTCTAATGTAATTATGGTAAGCTGGTGACAGTACTTCTTGGCGGCATGCTTGGTTTCAGATGGATTGAGGTGGTTGATTTTCTGGAGCAATCAAAGCCAGTGGCGCTATATCCTCCCGCGTCCAGCTCAACGCAGAAAACCCCGACACCCCGACTTCTTCTCCCATCACAGGTTCCACCACTGGCATCAATTAAAGGTGCTCATTCCACAGGGGACTTGGATAAATGGGACAAGGGGGAGGAGCTTGCTTCCCCAAGAGAGGACAAGCTGAGAGCAAAGAGGAAGAATGCTCTGTTGTCTAGCAGCACAAGTTCATTGGTGGATGAGCATGTATGCTTGCAGGGACTCCAGCGGCTGCGTGCAGCCCTGAGCATGAGTGACACAAGTAGTAAAGGTCAGTGGAGAGAGGCATCTCATGTCCTTAGGTGAACCCAAGCTAAGCTCCGCACTGTTTTAGTAATTCAATGAAGTACGTGAAATAAAATTCCCGGGAAAATCAGAAGGGCACGGCAAACTGATCTGTTTTTTGTGATCGCTGGAGACTCAATTCTACCTGGCCACCTAGAGCAATTCCTATTGCTATTCACTTCCTGTTCTGAATCTTTCTCTCTTAGCCATACCAGAAGATGATGTATACCCTTCCCACCTCTCATGCACATGCACTCTGTGGAGTTAGTGTAAGCCAGTTAGCCGTGAATGTGTCCTTCTAGTTGTTGTATTTGCTTTTGGAAAGATCCCTTCTTTGTGTTCATGTGACAGGTTATCTCGACTACAGCACGACACAGCGCCTAAGCCACACACATAATGTTGTCTACCAGCTGGGCCTCTCCACCGACGAGCTTAACCGTCTTCTTGATGAGAGCATCGAACACGAAGACTGCCAGACGGGTGAAGGTGCCAGCAGCTTGACAAAGCTTCACAATGCCTCGCGATCTTCGCTTTCCCCGATACGTCGAGAGCTTGTGGACATTAATTGCTTTCTTGAGATACTTTCTAAGCACCTCGGTCTCAGTGAGCCACCTGCTGTGCAATCACTGGAGGTCGAAGATTGATAAACGAACATAAGAGTACCCTAACCATTCCACCATGCGAGATCTTGAGCACCGCTTTCTTTACATTCTTCTCCTGTTTGCTGCTGTCATTCTTCACATAACCCCTATCCTTCCCATACCACATCTGTTGAGTCCACACAGCACCATCCATTCTGTGGCACCATTTACCAAAATAGGGATTAATTCTTGACAAAAGAAAACAAAAGATGCCTCAACACGTGCATCTTCCAGTACATTCCTGGACAGATTAAAGAAGCTGTGATTTAATCGGAATCCCAGCTTTAATAAGGCTTATCTGCTGTAAATTATTATTATTATTATTATTTCTTTCACGTTGTCAAGGTGCTAAATTCCAACTTCATCAAGTTCTGACAGTGATCACACACACACGCATGCACGCACGCACGCACACACACGCCCACATGCACGCGCACACATTCACACATTATGCGCGCGCGCACACACACACACACACACACACAGCCTTCTCCTGTCTCGATTAGGTCCCGAAACAGGAAGGCTTCAGATATGTCTAGCTAAAGCTTGTAGGTCGCCTCT
>JAOWAR010148067.1:0-11618 GCA_028571005.1 Clathrina lutea | reverse complement strand
TCCATCGCCAGAAAGAGTGCTATTCTCGGAAGAGTGCCGTCCATCAACTTCTTCCAAGAAGATGACGTTCAAGGAAAGCCTTCAAAAATGCTGTCTGCACCACGCGAGAAGCTTAGAATCAAAGCCTTGCCGACGGAAGAGGTACTGATAAATAAAAAACGACAGAAATGAGGCTGAGAAAGATGTTCCATAAGGCCGATTTTGCCGAAAGGACGCATCACCAAGGGCCGTTCTTCTCCCCAACCTCCATTGATCGCCAAAGTATATGCGTGACGGTTACGACGGCACCCCGATTAGTTAGTATGTTCGGCCGTGCGCGCATAGACTTGTTAGTGCATGCTGCGCATGCAGACTCGCGCAGCTGGCAGCTGCTGCGTGGCAAGCCGCGAGACGCGCAAGAGCCTCAGCAAGAGGTTTGAATGCGAAGTGTGCATGCCCAGGCTGGGCTAATGAGTGGACCTAGCCCGTGCAAACATTTCGATATGCAAAGCATGACACGTCATCTGAAGCAAAATTGCCATGACAACTAAGATAAGGTTGTCGGACATCACATCCCTCCCCAATTAGATTTAAACTTGTCTATGTACAAAAGAAGAATCAATGATTGTCCAAGCAACATCACTGTTCAAGGATGGAATGGTCAGTTCACAAGTCCAGTTTCTTCGGAGCGGTAACCGATCGCTGTGAACGGCGTAAAACCACAGGCTCAACAGACAGTGTACCTTCATCCTCCTCCTCCTATCATGGTGATCGTTGTTACTCTGTCGTGTTGGGACGACGATGACTTGTTGGTCCTGCGAACTATCCTCTTCCTCATTCAACGGAGGTCCAACGCGGATGTGATCGAGGTGTCGTTTCCACAGACAACCATCAAAGAGTCGGACTGTAAACGTCATCGGACCTAGCCGGTCTTCCAAGACACCTGCTGCCCACTTTGGAGATGAAACAAAACTGAGAGCCCAGACAGCGTCACCACAGTAAAACTCGGTTGACACTGTACGAGTTGATCGGCACTCAACTGCAGCAGCTTGTACTGTTGAGACCTTCCGGGAGATATCCGGAAAAGCTAGGTCAAGTTGTGAACATGGACGCCGGTTCATCAGCAGTGGAAAGGGTGTTTCTTCAGTCGTTGACTGCGGTGAGAGACGGTACTGGAAAATAAAATGGTATAAGTGTGACTCCAGAGTTCGACCACGGAGTTTCTTCAAGCCGTCCTTGACCGTTTGTACTGCAAGCTCTGCTAGACCGTTACTACCTGGGTGGTAAGGTGACACGCCAGTGTGCTTGATGCCATTCTCCTCACAAAAACGGTTAAACTCCTCGCTCGCAAAAGCCGGGCCATTGTCTGTTACAATACTGTGAGTAGAAAAGGTGTGGTGCAGTTTGCCGATGGTCATTGCTGTTCTTGCTGAAGATGTGTGGAAAAAACTCTTCAATGATCCTGACTGGGTTGACATTCTCTTCTCAAATCCCAGCTCACCAGTGAAATTTTGTCAGTTCTTGAGGCGTTTCGCCAGAGATGCCTCTGGCTTCATCAGTCAATTATAGCAAAAAGACATGGACAGAGAGCAAACTTACATAGACACAAAGGACTGAAGAGGTGACCATGTGATACTGGTGTGAGTAAGTGGTAGGTGCTAATAGGTGTTGAACTGCCTAGTAGGTGATAAACCAGGAAATAATAGGTGTTGTATTAATAGGTGATGAACTGTGAGCAGGAGCTAGTAGGTGTTGAACTAGAGAAGCGGAACTCTTGTCTTATAATATATGTTGGTGTCCACATAGATGTGTGGACATTGATAAACTTGCTGTGGCTGTCAACGATGACAAGAAGCATCTTGCCCTCCACTGGTCCAGCAAAATCGGCGTGCAGCCTCAACCAGGGCTTCCCAGGCCACTCCGACGGGTGGATTGTAGGCTGGGTGAAGGCCTTCCGCACGAATTGGCACTCCTGGCAGCCTCGAACTCGCTACTCTATCTCTGCGTCCAGTGAAGGCCACCGTACTTAACTACGTGCTAGCGCCTTCATACGTGATATCCCCGGATGACCAGTGTTGCGTTCGCTCAACACGGTCTCACGTCCTTGTGGTGGAATAGCTACCCGAGAGCCAAGTAACAGACAACCAGCCACGCATGACAGCTTTGTCTGCTGGCAAAAATACTGTCGCGGGTCATCTGAAACGCCGTGAGGCCATCCTTCTAGAATCAGCTAGAAAACTTTACACATTACTGAACCTTTCCTTGTCCAGAGTGCGACCTTCTGGGATGTCACTGGTGTGCTGTGAGAAAAGGAGCGAAAAAGTATCCTCTGATCTAGTCCTGTAACGATTCCAATATTTTCTCATCGATTAATCTAAGCATACTCTTATCGATTAATCAATTAATCTAACGATTCATGACCTTCTCGTAGTGGTATGGGGTGTCCGCGATTTTTGTCAACCAATCTGAATGACTTGTGTTTCCTCCTTAAAGTGGTAAAATTTGGACAACTGATATTACAGCTTATTCGCAGACCCGTAGGATGTGCTGTGCCACTCAGTTGGTCCACAATTCGAAGTCCTGTTTCAGATCCCGGAAGGGCGTTAGTTTCGGGCTAGGCCACGCACAGATTCCACTTGTTGTCAATGAAGTGGCTGCTGACTGTATTGTAGGCATCGGTGGCAGAACTTGTTGAGATGTCGGTCGAGAAAGCCACATCTCTCGCTTTCTCCAAAGCCCGTCTAAGCTCATTCACAGCTCGCTCACAGCGATACCTGGGCTTCTTCATGAAAAAAGGGCGAGATGGCATGATGCAGCCAGGTTCAGCATAAGCCATTAACTAGCGAAATCCAGAGCCGTCTAGAGCTGTGAAAGAGTGTAGATCCTCAATTATCCAGCCAGGAATGGGGTCGGTCATACCATTCGCTCTTGCTAAAGACAGTGGCTTTCCGGACAGACAGGCCTGTGCTTGAGCAAAGTGCATGATGAGTTGCTGGCTCTCAGCTTTGACAACCAGGAACCACTTTTCGAAGTCCCTTGTGCCACCACCAAACAGCACTGTGCTTGTGATCAAGGTGAGCTCGCAAACTCGACGTGCTGTAGTGGTAAGCAAGTTCGGCATGGCACAGCTTGCACTCCACTGACAATTTGCCGTCAGCCTCTGCCAAGTCTGGGCCGTCAAAATGATCCTACATGTCGGCCCTGCGTGCGCACGTGGAACGATAGCTTTTGACGAAGAAGCCTCCATACCTCATCAGCTTCACATCGAAAACTACACATGACATGTAGCAACTTTGCTAGTACAAACTCAACCTGCGGAATACGACCTGATATGTGATATTGATGACAACAGTTAACGTGGCAACACATGTGCGGACCGTGCATGATCCATGGTTGGAATTCCGCTTTCGACACATGACTACATGATCGCGCCTACCTTAGCGCTTGAGCATTGTAGAGCACTGCGGACCATCTGGAGCTGGAGGGGGCAAATCGATTGCCTGCAGATATAACTTACATTGCAATCTACATAGGTACACGTTAGCTGGGGCTGATCGCTACGCAGGGCGGCTGATATCTATGCTGTTTTCAATCCGGGGTTCTCTCGCCAGGAAAATTTTGGCGGTTTCATCGACTTTCGAGCGCTCGTATTAGCAGCTAAGTAAGCGCTACATTTACATGTACATGTACCTGGCTGCGCCAGTTCCACCCAGCTCTCATACTCGCTGCCATGCCTTGATCAATTAATCAGTCAGAATTTTGAACGATTAGTCGAGGCCTGATTGATAAATCGATTAATCGGCCGAATCGTTACGGCACTAATTCTAGTCACACCGCTGTACATGGGCCTCGTGAAGTTGCCACATGAAAAAAATTACTGGACGAATATATCGCTCTCTCACGGAAATGGAGCTTTGTTTTTTATTTTATCTAATCCAGAGCACATTACATGGCACTGACTTGATTTTCACATGTCACCGAGTCTGCAACTGGAGATGCCAACGACCACTTTCCTTTCTCATTCCCATTAGCTTCTAAATTTCCTGCACACCTCTGCCATGCATAAATTGTACCTTCTAAGGTCATTCTGGGTTCAAAGCACATATTTGGTCAAGAAAGACACAGAATATTACCCTGAAGGTGGTAAATTCTGATTACTTGACAAAAGCATTTTCCACCTGAAGTGTCAACTTGTCCACACAGCTTGTTTCAGTTTCCAGTCAGTTTCCAGTAGTCGGGCTTTGAGAATGACGCTGCAATTCACGTAAAAATAGTGTGGTGATGACATGGTTAACAGTCCTGTATTGAAACATGCACAGATAGGCCTCGAGTTCTCACTGAAAATCAATCAATGACAGGTTCTTCGAGCCGCAGAGTAATTGTATATTGTGGAAGGTGTTTCTTTCCTAAAAAAACGTTTTAGATAAAGAAAGGAAAACCACTGAGAACGTGACCAAACCTGCAACATGGAAGCTGAAGTTAGTTGCAGTTATATCTTTTTCAGTTCCTTTGAGAACAGGCTATCCGCATATCTGGAGACGATTTCCTTGATCCAATGCAGTAGGGAGACTGGACTGGGAACAATGAAGTCATAAAGGGTGCTCCTCCAGCAAGCAAAAGTAAGAAAGCGGCCTAAACATATAAATCTTCATGTAATATCTATGTCCTCTCTAAGTGTTTTAAATTGTCTTAATATGCATCAGGACCAGCGGCAACCTGTGCATTATTCGAGCAGCAATGGCCATCGTGACTGTTTGGAGCTACTGATCGAGAGAGGTGCAGACATTGCTGCAGTTGATGAGGTAGGCAACGGGAAGAGTGTACCTTTCACTGAAGCGTTAACCTTATCACGTTTTGTCTGCATTTTGGTGAAGCAAAGGAGAGCCTTACTGATGCAAAGGTTAGCTTCACAGCTGTAATAAAGAAGTGGGAAGATGTTGTTCAGCAGTATTGCCAGTGTCCTGAAGTGATTTCCAGGGCCACTCATACCACATCATGCAAGAGCGGCCAAACCTGTCCACTTTTCCAATTTCGTTGAGCATGTTCTAGAAAGCTTACTCCTTTTGTCTCATGCTAGAAACATGTTGAGCTCTGTCGCATGTATCTAAAGATTGGGCATTTAAATAGTCTCAGCTTCCCGTTACCTTTAGGGAATAGCATTTTATGCAATTTTTCCTAATTGTTAATTTCGTTGCGGGTGCCATCGGTGACATCTTTTGCAAATAACGTGACCGATACAACGCCGTAACTCAGGCAACCGAAAAATGCGTCTGACAACCAGGTATTCGCATGATGAGAGTTTACGACGACAGCCGGTTACCCTAGCAAGTTTTCAGAAACAAGCCTTGTTTTGCTTAGAATTTTGATCCCAACAATTGTAAAACGACTATCATGCTGGCATGAGAAGTCTTGCATTTTCATGCAAAGGTTTTGTTTTATCTGCGGTTTGGCAACATGGAAGATGTTGATTGAAACACATGCAGTGATCCATTATGTCCGAATTCCGACACTGGACTCGAGAAATTCCCTGAAGACTTTTGGGTGAAATATTGACAGGTCTCCTGTCGACAAGTCGGCGGCAAGAGAGAAGAATTCGTTCAGTGATGCAGCTTGGTCGTTCATGGGGACAGGCAGGCAGGACTGAAATGTGGCACATTTTTTAGCCTGCAAGCAGCGCACAAAACCAATTTTAACAAACAAAGAGCGCTTTGTCATACCTCCTGCCTTGTCCAGCTCAGTCTTGAAGCCTAAGCCAAAAAAGATCATGGACCATGACGACATGAGTGAACAGCGATTAAGAGGCGGCTGCACCCTTGGTTTTGAAGCAACGACGAACAACCCACTACTCACAAATAGAC
Organism: Clathrina lutea; assembly: GCA_028571005.1. NCBI lineage: Eukaryota > Metazoa > Porifera > Calcarea > Clathrinida > Clathrinidae > Clathrina > Clathrina lutea. The sequence goes on along the minus strand of JAOWAR010148067.1, from coordinate 5,781 downwards.
CAAGCTCCAAGTTGAAACGCAAGCCGAAATCAAAAGAAAAAAATCGATGAACTAGACGCCTACTGGAACTGGTGCAGCATGTAGTAGTGGGCCGCACGAGTTTTTGCCGTCCAATTATATCGTATCGGTTCATGACAAGTGGCAGACGCAGGGAGCCACCGCAGGCCCGACCTTCCTACCCCTCCCCACCTTGCGATCCGTCTTCGATGTGATTCCGTGATTTGAATGAAGAAGTAACAAACTGGATGTCTGATCATTTTAGCCTCTGATCAATTCCAAGTTCGGTGAGATGCTTCACAGGCTTCATGCCTTCGGCGCTCGGCCAGGATATTTTTTTGAAACCAGAATCTCTGAACTACTTTCATCCTCAAACTCTTCCTTTTCATCCTAAAAGAAAGGAATTGTTCAATGACCACAAAATAAATTTTTAAAGGTATCACTGATGCTGCAACTGGGGTACTCGAATGCGTACCTGTTTCCATTAATTTTTGTGATCCGTATTCGGTGCTATTCCGTGATTTGAACGAAGAAGTAACAAATTGGATTTCTGATCATTTTAATGAGGACGGTCCGGTGGCGTATTCGGATAGCGCGAGCGACTCTCGTCTGGTAGATGAATTGAGTGCGAGCCTTGTACTTGTGAAGTGAGGGTGATCAAAACCAGCGCAGAGAACGTTATACCTGCCACCTTTAATACATTAGGGGCTTTCCTCTAGGGATATTTTTAGCCTACTAATGCCAGTGGAAGCGCATGGGTATGAGGTCCTCACGTACAGAGCCGAAGGAATGGTGTCACTTCAAAACGCGAGACAACGTAGCAAAGGCTGCTAACCTGCCATTGCACGTGTTCCTTGAAGTGGTGGTTTCCTGTGCAGCTGAAAGTGAATTCCAGTCCCCTGGGCTTGGCACGATTGGAGCGAGTCCCGAAGCGAGTCCTGACAGCCGGGAGAATTTAGCAAGACGCTAGTGCAAAGCGTACATCGATGCTATATTTCATTCCAGGGCATTCCCGATGAGGAAAGCGGCCGCTTGACTTCGCTGCCAGTCTTCTCCCTCTCATATGCATCGAGGTCAATCTCATCCGGCCAAAGGACCCTATTTAGATTTATCCTTGAGAACAGCATCCACGAAAGACGAAACCTTGCTAAATTGTCCGAAGGTGGAAGGTATGTTTGGTGAAAGCAAGCGAGGAACGGTGCGATGACATACTTTCCCAGCTACCCCGTCTCAACTCTTGCGGTGCTACTGTTTGCAAGCACATACCCATCTCTGCGTAGCTTTCACTTGAACTTCTCCGTTGCATAATGCTTTGAGTTTGCCGTGCTAATTGAAACTGCAACATTTTTTGTGCAGCGAACGACTCAAACACCCACCAAGCCCAGGCCAGCGCTAGGCAACTTGAAATCGGTTTCATTCTGCTTAATGACGCATATCGAACATGCGTGGTTCAGCTGCCTTCGGAGCAGCCCGCCCGACCCCGCAGCACACTGCACGCCTCACATCGTGGATACTGAATGTCGCATTTTGTGCGCAGATTGATGTGAAGGACAGCAATCTACTCAGACTTTCTAGAGCTCGTTTGAGGTCATCTGGAAACGTATCATGGTGAAACCTTGCACAAGGCTGGCCAGCTAGATGAACTTAAATTCGGAACAACAAATGCTTAGATCCTGTCACAATGTTTCCCTCTCTAGCGGAAAAGCATTGGAAATCACTTTAAACAAAAGAAAAGGGGAAATCTGAGGTTAAAAGGACCCTAAGAGAAAATGGACCGTATCCTTAATTCTGTCATAAATTGATTTCCTGTGAAAGTAAGCAGCACGTCAAGTTTGGCGGACTTGGATAGGAAAACAAAAGCAAGTCACCTCTAGGAGGTTAAAGTGAAATGTCTTTTTCTCACGGATAACTTCGCCTTGCCAAGATCTACCCAGCTCCTTAAAACAAATTTCGAGATCTTTATTTAAACGCTAACTTGAAAACACAACTAAGAGTCTCTAGAGTACATAACTGTTGTATTACAATGAGGGGTAGTCACCCTTAAACTGATGATCGCGTGAAATGAAGTGTTGAAGCGAATATACTAATGCACTAACGAATAGTTGTTTTCTTCACAAACGAATACCGAATAATATTCTTTAACAGTGCCAGCATCCACCAAACATTGCCGTCAGTTCTTTAAAGCAATCCAAATGCTTCAACTTCAAGTATCGCAAGTGCAGGGAGACAGCCAGAGAGAAAGAGAGAGAGAGAGCCGGAGAGAGAGAGAAACGTAGAGGAGAAAGAAAGAGAGAAACAGAGAGGGGGGGGGGGTAGAGAATGAAGTAGAGAGAGGATGATAGCCACACATTGCTCACGGCTCACTTGAGCAGTATCACCCTCAAGGACACTAAATCTGGCCGGTGCCTCTCAAAGATTTTCAGCAATCCTAACTCCCATGTAAGACCCAAGAACCTTCGTTGTCTCAAGGCGCACAGAAAGTGCAGATTCCACCTGGTATGGCTGCAGTCTCCCGCAAGGGTAGGTGTTTACACAAGTAATGCCCTATTGTTGTGGCAGACTCCTTCATCGCATCGCTTGTCAACCCACCAGTCGTACGCGTCACACTCCTGCAGAGAACGTTTCATCCGTTCCTGATATGAATGCCGGCCTCTTTCGGATGATTTCCATGACATGGGCGTGCGACAGAAAGACGAAACTTGGCTCGGTAAAAGCCAGCAAGTCCTGAACGCAACGATCATTCATGACTAAAACGGGCAACGACATTACATGGCATTGATTTGATTTTTCACATGTCACCGTGTCTACAACTCAAGAAGCCAATGACCGCTTTCTTTTTCCTTCTCAATATCTTCTAAATGCCTTCTCGAAGCGGCCTTTATGTTCTCCTGCACACCTCTCCCATGCATAAATTGTACTTTGTAAAGTTATTCTAGGCTCAAAGCACGTATTTGGTCACCAAAGACCCAGAATATTAGCCTGAAGGTGGTAAAGTCTGATTCCTTGACAAAAGCACTTTCAGAAAGTGTCAATTTGTCCACACAAATTGTTTCAGTTTCCAGTCAGCTTCCAGTAATCCGGCTTTGAGAATGACGCTGCAATTCACGTACAAATAGTGTGGACCATGATGAAATGGTCAACAGTCCTGTATTGAGACATGCACAGATAGGCCTCAAGTTCTCACTGAAAATCAATCAATGAGAGTTCTTCAGCCAAAGAGTAATTGTGTATTGTTGAAGATGTTTCTTTCCCCCAAAACGTTTTAGATAAACAAAGGAAAACAACTGAGAACGTGACCAAACCTGCACATGCAACCTGAAGTTAGTTGCAGTTATCTCTGTTTCAGTTCCTTTGAGGACACGCTATCCGCATATCTGGAGACGATTTCCTTGATCCAATGCAGTAGGGAGACCGAACTGGGAACAATGAAATCATAGAGGGTGCATCTCCAGCAAGCAGGAGTAAGAGAGCGGCCTAAACATATAAATCTTCATGTAATATCTATGCTCTCTCTAAGAGATTGAAATTGTCTAAATCTGCATCAGGACCAGTGGCAACCTGTCCATTATTCGAGCAGCAATGGCCACCTTGACTGTTTGGAGCTACTGATCGAGAGAGGTGCAGACATTGCTGCAGTTGATGAGGTAGGCAACGGGAAGAGTGTACCTTTCACTGAAGCGTTAACCTTATCACGTTTTGTCTGCATTTTGGTGAAGCAAAGGAGAGCCTTACTGATGCAAAGGTTAGCTTCACAGCTGTAATAAAGAAGTGGGAAGATGTTGTTCAGCAGTATTGCCAGTGTCCTGAAGTGATTTCCAGGGCCACTCGTGCCACATCATGAAAGAGTGACCAAGGCTGCTCATGTTTCCATTTTGTAGAGTATGTTCGTCTCATGCTAGAAGCATGTTGCAATTGAGCTCTGCTGCATGTATCTAAGGATTTGGCATATCAATAGTCTCAGCTTCCCGTCGTACGTAAGAGGGCCGGGTCCATGTTCGTCGATCGATTGGCATTTCTGGTTGGACCATGGTCTGTCTAGGCAGCTTGCTAGTCAGAAGCGACACGAAAAGGGTTTGGTTTACATTTTCTCCCAACGCCTCGAGACTTTGCAAGTGCATTTCAATCGAATCATGTATCGCTTGTCAGTGTGTCATAGATGGACTGATGAAAAGGGCCCCGTCCTGCTGCTGCTGTCAATCTTCTAGTTTTCTTCTGCCTTTTTTGCACTATGCTTCTGTTCTCGATGTACGAATAGCACATTTCTTCTCGTGTATTATGACACAGAGACACAGACATACACACACACACATGGAAGAGAGCCTGTCATTTTTTTGACACACACACACACACACTCACACACACACACACACGGGCAGACGGACAGACAAACAGACGGACAGACAGACATATAGAGAGACAGATCGACAGACAAATGCATACACACAGTGTAACTGGTAGCACACTGGACGCATAATCTAGAGGTTACAGGTTCGAATCCCGTCGAGAGGAACTGGCACTTCAAGTTTTTTCGCTCAGACTGCCAGCTCTAAATTTCGTCTCGTAATCATTGGACACACACACACACACACACACTACAGGCAGCACTTGTGACACCTGACACGCACACATGCACACACACGATCACTCAACGTCAATTCGCCACAGGTCGCCTCTGGAAAACCTTCAATGTGCAGACTAGATGAGGTCAATCATCATGTCCGGGCCATCAGCGTTCATGTTTGGGCACCAAACGCACTGGCAGCTATGTGCACCACAGCAAGCAGCTAAATTAGTGTGCTCATGAACATGTAGATCTACCTTTGAGCAATCACCCTACGGCAGCGATCATGAGTGTCCCCAGGCGAGACTGACTGCCTGCCTAAATTGACTACGGGTAGCCTTTTTCGCCACCCGTAACGTATTTTTCTGAGGGGTAGTCACATTAGGTATGACAGCACCGGGCTAACATGACTCTAGACTTGACAGCGGAATCCCTTGTCTTCACTAGAAGACGTCTCGGCTGTGGTCTCTCGCGGTCGATGGTAGGCTTTCTGAGACAGACAACCTCAACAATGTCGTTCTCACCTATCTCCACATGCAGTTTTGTTCTGCACAGATCTATGAAATCTGCCAACGGATTTTCCGTGGCAGTTTCTGGCATGCGCGATACCACCACGTTGCATGATCTCTCTAGACTGGCAAAGCAGAGTTCTAGCTCACGCACTCGATCGGAAAGACAGTCAGTTTCACTTGCCTGATTGTCAGTTGTCTTCTTCAGCTCCGAACAACTTGCCTCCAGGGAAAGGATCCGTTCCTCGAAGGCCTTTCTCAGCTAACAAAGGGCCTAGTAGATGTGCTTGCCCACGAGCTCCAGAAGATGATCATGAGTGTCCAGCTCCTTCAAAACCGCTGTGCTCACTTCAGGTACCATTCGATAGTGATCAGCCTCATTAGAAACCCTACGCAATAGGTCAGGGTCAAAAGTTTTCGCTGTTTTCCAATGTTGCTTCATTGGACTGGAGAGCTCCGAAGGGTGGACCTTCCCGCATGAAGACATTTTTTCTTCTTTTTGTGTATTGTGTGTGGGCTATATTTTGCTTTGGGTAAGGTTTTCATCATCATTATCTTGTTGTTGTTGTTGTTGTTGTTGTTGTTGTTGTTGTTCTTTCCACACTTCGGAGCAGCGTAGGGGGCTGCGCCGCCAGCTGCGCGATGCCCGGTCCAAAAATGGCGCCTATACATTTCTGTTTGTGGGTCAAATTCTCGACGTGCTTTGTCGGCGAA
>JAOWAR010148056.1:0-11620 GCA_028571005.1 Clathrina lutea | reverse complement strand
AGAGAGAGAGAGAGAGAGAGAGAGAGAGAGAGAGAGAGAGAGAGAGAGAGAGAGAGAGAGAGAGAGAGAGAGAGAACGAGAGAGCACAGGGGAGTTTAAAGTCGCAAGATTGACCTTTGCGATGAAGTCCCCGTCTATGTACCCTCAGTATAATTTGACATGAAAACCACTTATTTTCAGTTTCTTCGGCTTCAGATCTAATCAGAGAGCACTGAGGTGACCGGCATGTAAAAAAACACTCGGCAGGCTTCGTCAGAAGTCAGTGTCCCAAACAAAGAGGGGATCGCAACGGTATGAAAACGAAGTGACTCCGAAAGTTCGTTCTATTCCGCTGCACCCATTCCTAGGAGTCACGGGGTATTTGGCTGCATCGCCTGGCTTGTCTAGATCTTGTGAAAATCCTGGCTGATTCCCCGTGTGCATTATTGTCCATCAACAACCTAGAGTACCAGGAGTATCTCTTCACAGCTCAGTCAAATACCTCAATTGGAAGAAAACTGGTCGACAGAGCGACAATGCCGCGCAGAAAGGGCCGATTGACACGCCGCCAGGAGAAAGCACTGTCAGAGAAGAGCGGGAGCGAAGAGAGTGAAACGGCGAGCTCACCCGAGGTAACTGAAGGGAGCTCCGGGGAGAATCAGGAGACAAAGAAGAACGCCGCGCAGACAAGGTGAGTCCTCCAACAGGGAGTTCCATCTTTTGAGCGTGCACAAGTAAACGTGCCCTTTCGTTTGCTTGCTGTGCAACAGTGATAAACATTTTTTGGGGACATCCACTTTTTGTACAAATTTTACGATTTTTCTTCGCCCATCCTTTTCTTTCAATTTTAGCTGAAGCCTTTGATTTAGCGAACGATCTTGATTGGGTTATGCTGGCGGAGAAAGAAAGACAGCTTTAGAACGTACTGGATGCAAACCCTCTTTCAGATTGGTCACAGCCTGTGGCAGCTGAGCAGGACGGTTTCTTCTGCGCGGTGTAAGCACAGCACTTTGCCTTTTACTGTAGAGGATCGATCCCCTGGTTATGGTTCCCCTTTCTCGTGGGTTAGAACCATGAGCGTAACGTACGCGTCATAAGACGGTCACCCTGCGAACGGGAAAAAAAAAAAGAAACAGTAACGCCATTACCATGACAGAGCAGCAGTGTCTTTTAAATCTGCGAGGTAGATTGACTCATTGTCACAAGTATTGCCTGCAACTTATTGTCTCAAGTATTGCCTGCAACTTATTGTCACAAGTATTGCCTGCAACTTATTGTCACAAGTGTTGCCTGCAACGTATTGTCACAAGTATTGCCTACAACTTATTGTCACAATACTTGCCTGCAACCCGTCGCATATGTCACAATTGCAATAATCAGAGTTGCAGCCTTATATACCACTTGCACGAGAACGAGTTTCAGGCCTGGGCTTGAGAACTGCAGGCATTATCGCGGGCAAAAGGCGCTGATCTAGATCGATCTTCACTACATGTACTTGGTCCTTGCAATTTTGCGTGGCGATCTGCGGATTTAGTTTCATTCCTATTTACGCTTATCTCGTTATGAGTCATAGAGTCGAGGAACACGTTCGACGAAGGCAATAAGAGGCTTATAAGAGCGTGAAGGGCTACAGATACTTCGACGACAATCTCAACTTGTTTCCTTTTTTTTGTTTGTTTTAGCTGTTTTGACAAGTTGGTCTTTCCAGAAACTTTTCTCAGCTTGTACTTTGTACAGGCAGTGCATGTGTTAGATGACTGCCCATTTCCCCTCACTTTCTCGTGTGTACCTGATCGAAAACAATTATTAATTTTTATGATCTGCTGCATGGCGATGCGCTCTTTCATTAAAATCATAGTCTGGTATCCATTGTAGAAAAGCTAGATACTAGTAGTAGTCACCAGTCTCAGAATCAGGTTTTTATGGGGTTTTTTTTCTTTTTTCAACAATTAATAGAGAGAAATTCTGGGATTGTGAAAATTCTTTTCTCAGCAGAGATCCACAGTGCCCTCCTTTCAAAAGCCTTGGGAAAGCAGTAGAAACCAAACCCTGCTCGAGCTCTAGTTCATGAAAAACAACGATGACAAGACAGGACTGCGGCATCGCACAGGACTTGAACGAAAAAAAATCTAACAACTAATTGTTCACGAAGCTTTCAAATTTCAATCTCAAGGAATTTGAGAAAACTCAGGAGAAGTCCAAGGCTAAGACAGTTGCCGGTTTACGAAGGACGAGATGATGAAAAGTCAACTTCACAGTGCAGAGCAGCCACATATGAAACCCCGTGAGCACCGCGGCTTTTGCCCACGAACATGGCGGCCAAAATCCCCACGGCCACTCGCGCAGGTGGTCTATAAAAGAGCTGTGCACAGACCTTTTTCGGAGCATATGGCCTGCCAGAACAACTTTCCAATGTTTTCACAGTCCCTGCGAAAATTTGTGCCGAGCTGAGTATGCTGATGGAAAAAGCAATGTTGGTATTTGAAGACGAAGTATTCACATTTAAGCACACGAGTGAACCAAAGCTTTCACAGGTGAAGCCTGCTACAAGTTTAGGTGGATCGCTGAAACAGTACTGTATTGATGAGCGGCGTTTTCGTCAGTTAGCGCACCGGCGGAACCACCAAAATCCATGAGGAAGGGTCCATTATGGCAGAGCAAAGATCTTATCTCGGGAAGGATCAGGACAGACAGAACAAGGAAACAAGAACGGTATCTGTAAAGAACGCAAAAGGACCACATAGGGCGGGGCTCACTTCGCATGCGTAGCAAAGTTTGGAAAAGAGTAATTTTTAGTGTTTCATTTCATTATTTTTGAGCATGTGTTGAAAAAAATGTTGATTTTGTCAAAAATATACTTCTTTTGGTACAGTGTAAAGGATATGAGGGAGGTTCAAAGATGCAGATAATTTAAATGGTCCAAGGTTTCTCTCATGAATGATACTCTTTCTATATTCCTTGTATGTTTCACAGCACATCTTCACCACCAGATGACTGTTTGTCACGTGTCAGTCCCTCACCACCAAATGGCAAGAGCACTTCGCCCCATGCTGAAACATCAGAGCTCGAGCAGCCCTCCACACCAACTCAGCCGGCCATACCATTGCTAGCTGCGACTGCATCAAGAACGGAGGACCATGGCTCAGATTCACCCGTTATGGGAAGCATCTCTGAGGACGATGAGGTAAGAGACTGACCTTAATCACCAATCCATTTCGACTGGCTTTGCATTGGCACTACAATGCTAAATCGCTAAACGGATTTTCAACTTTGCAACATTTTTATTCACATTTTGGCATTACCATTCCACTATCTGAGTGCACACGGTGCCATCAGCGCAACACGAGTGAAGTCAGCACTGAATGAATCCATAAGCTTCAGACTTTTACCAGGAAACAGCTCAGAAAATCAGCCAATATCGACTGATGTCGAAAAGATCCAAGGTTTAATGTTGCTTTGTGTGTATTTGTTAAGTTGCAGAAGGGCGTGACTGAGACATGTGAATGCTATGTTTCTTCGTGTGGTGTAGGTGCCAGATTCAGTGGGCCAGTTTCTCACCCCAGCTTTCCCCATGCGACGTTCGAGGAAAAGGAGTGTTTCTACCAGCAGCACCCCGACCTCCAGCCCAATCCGACAGGCCATCTCTGTGCGTCATTCGAAGCCTGAATACACACCAGCTCAAATTAACATTGTCCGACAGATTCTCCAGGACGACATGGTCCCTGCTCTTGAGTTACTGAGGGCGGTTTTGCGAGGCGAAGTTTGGGCAACGCTGGCAGTGGCCTCGGGTGCAGGCAGGAGGAAGGCCTCCTCAATTTCTGAGGAACCAGCTTCAAAGCGGCCATGTTCGAACGAAGTGAGTCCTGTTTGCAGTCCTGCAAGCAAAAAAAGGGAGTTGGTTGTGGAAGTAAGGAAACCTTGTGTGCCCGGAAGTCGCAAGCGCCGCTGGTCTGGGGACGGTGTCATGCCACCAGAGGAGAGTACTCAATCACAAAATCAACCAGTGGAATCTGCTGCATCATCCAGTAAAAGTAAGAAACACATTGCACAGACCCTGGTCCCTGGTGTATGACTTTACAGCAGCTTACCTCAGGGTAACCTGCAATGTTGCTTATTAAAACGGCACTTAAGTACATATATGTATTGTGATATCAATTTGTCATTAGCGGCCATTGCCAGGTCTGGAATAATCGTTCTCTTTGGCCCGAATGCCTGCATGGCGCTAACACCGAGGATAGCAGTTTTATCCCGAGCAATCGTGTCGTGCCTTGATTAGTAAAGCACAATAGTGCGTGTTAAATGCAGACTCTGATTGTCTGGTTTCATGTCCTGTCAGTCCATGTTCGGTACAGCTAAAGTAGATATCTTAAAATGACACTTAATTTTAACCCTGTTCTCTCTCTCTCAATTCCTGTTGTCTTTCCACATAGCAGATTCTGGGCGCCGATCGCGTCAGAGCTGGTTTGAAGCCTCCCCTGTAGGTGACATATATTATCATTGGCTCACCCTTGATAAGAAGGACCTCACCACGGAGGAAGCTCTGACATGGGGTAATCCTGCAAGTGGCCTCCCTCCGAATATTGAAATGGTACTTATCCACATCCAATTGTGCCAGAACATTTTGACATCGACCCTTTTTTCCCTGCTGCATCGCTCTGAAAATTGAATCGAAGCTTCATCACCTGACCAAAGAGAGAACGAGGATGTTTACTGCTCAAATTGCCCAAAAGCTATCTCTTTGCGATGCTTTGGTTGACGGAAGAAAGATCCATGACTCTTCACCAAAACAAATTGTTGGTAAGAGGCTTCACCTTTACAATATCCTTGTCCAATTTCTGTGCAGGGACCATGTGACTTGGTTCGTCGCCGTAAGCAGACAAACGGCCCGGACGTTCTTTTGTGGAGATCGAAGGTTTTACGGCTTCATCAACCACGTAAAGGTGCGCTTGATCAGATTTTACTGAATGAGTCGTCTAAATGGGAGTCCCAAGTTTGCAGTTGGCATTCTATAGGCAAACCAATCCCAACTTCTGGGCCAATCAAGGAATTTGTTACTGATCTAGAGACAATTCTTGATCACTTCCTGAAAGGGATTCGGCGAATTGATTAGGCTTTCTAAACGAATGCTATGTCTAACCTCAAAAGAAATAATTAAACTCACTGAGAAAAAGAGCATAAAGCAGAGAGAAACAAAGGGAGAAGTTGTCTCAATCGTTACACGGCAAAAGGGAGTAGATAAACACCAGCCCAGAAGTTGGGGGAGGTTGGCGTAAGGGATTGAAGAATAGAATGTTAAAGACTGAAGCGGCAAGATTGCCAATAGCCTAGAGAGAACATTTATCTTTTCTATCCAGCCTTTTAGCAGTTCTTTTCTTCCTGCCCGAAAGCAGTCTTGTGGTGGGAAAGAAACACCCCACCTTCATCTACAGACAAAGCAGGAAGAATAGCATGAGATGGGAAGAGCGGAGCAAACTCGATCCAAAATCGGCCAAGTTGAGGTGGCAATATGTATTGCCTGACTAAAGGCATTGGTCATTACCGAATGGAAATCAATCTCTTCCCTCTATATTTTTTTTCTCTCTATAGCCATGGAGAGCTCTTGGAATCTCACAGCTTTTCTCTTTGATCATACAACAATTTCGTGTTTGTTTTGTGCTCCTTTTTTTTAGACAAGGACTCATCTGACCACTCTCCAGTTCCTTGCTACGCCAAGAAAGTGTTGCTAGGAGGCATCCCAACAGACCAAAAACGTAAGAGCCAGCATGTAGCAACTTTATGCTTCTAAAGATAAATCATGCATGGGCGTTACATTCCATAGTCAGAGAAAGGTTAGATTCTCCATTTTGAATATCTCATGCTTTGAATCATGCATAGCGGAATGACACTTCAGTTGCATTTACTGCTGGCATAGAATTGTCTTGAAACACGTTTGCAGTTTCAACCTGCAACTAAACTCCTCATGAGCCTGTAACCCAAGCTAACAAGACACTCTCCTGGGAACCTATCACGGAAGTTAATTTTGATGAACACTCTGGGTTTTGCGCACGTGCGAAGCACCGGCGCAAGGGACCTGGCATGCAAGATCGAACTTGTCTGTACATTGAAGCAAGGCCGACTGGCCGTCGACACCATGGCGGCCATGACACCTGTAGCATAGATTAAAATTGGGCATGAGAATGTGTTGGCTAGCACAGAAATGAAATGGCCGACACATGTTGAGTTTTCTTGTCTATTGTTGAGCTCTTCCTTCCACTTACTCTTTCTTTTACCCGGGTGGACATAGATGTATGCGAACCATCCGACGCATTAGAGGACAGGGATTTCTCTAAGAAACCAAACCTTTCTCGGGAAGAAGGCCACTCACTAGAGAGTCACTATGCTTGGGAGAGGGTTTTGAGTGGAGGTGCTGCAGGGCCCCAATCCGGATGTATGTAGTGGGATCGGTGGAGTCTTACTCCTGCCCTTCTCCAAGACTTACCGCGGAGGTCATAAACTGAACACAGACCGTTTTACAACAGATGGAACAGGAAATTACTACAGACACTGAATCCTCCTCAGGTAGAATGCTGCTCGCTTCGGATTATGATGGTTCAGCGTGATTATTGACAGGCACCAGATCAAGGCCCCACCTAAAATGTTTTTTTGTGAAAATGAGCTTTGGATGGGTGATGACCCTTATTTCTTGTTTGTCGATGTGAACTTCTGGTCAACCTTCCCGAGTCCAATAATTGTTAAGGACGTCATTAGGCTTCCGTAGAAAGACGTTACTTCAGCCTTTGTGTCAATGTTGCATTGCTAGTTTTTCTCGACACCTAAAACCTCCGTTTTAAGATAGAAGCCAATTGAAATGTTAGCATGTTTTTGCTGAGACAAGTTTACTCATTTTGTAGACGATGTGCAGGAAATTCCATTGCTCAAAATTGCCGGGAAGTAGTCAAACTAAAATTACCCTGTGGAGATATGCCTCAACTGACCAGAGAATGCACTGGGGTCTAGGCCTGTGGCACAACTTGACAAGGAGAGCACACTCTTTAGACCACTGCAGGCCTCCGAGGTTCATGTCAGCTACAGCCTTTTCCCCGTTGATCAATGCCAAAGATGCCGATGAACTGTTGAACATGAAATGCTAAGCTGTCATTATAGGTCTTGCACTAGAATCAAAAGCCAGCTCAGTTTCCCCTGATGAACCAATCTGTGCCTCTTGCCTGCCCTGGACGATGACGACCACCGTCTCCTTTCCTTGATCATCCTGAATCGATATGAAATGTTTGAGTGTCCAAACTACACAATGCAAGTCATTTTGACAGAAAAGCAGAAAAAGGATGGAAAGGGGAAAAATTGGCGGATCAAGGTCACGCAAGTAGGTTAATCGATAACAGGAAATGAGTAGATCTGTGTAGCTTAGCTTATTATGCTCCTTTCTGTGCTTGACGTAGATCCTACAAACTTAGAACATTTAGCCTGATGCTGTTGCTTGCAGTGTGAACTTGTGTGCCGAAAGGGAAATTCTGGAGTGACAACAACAGTCATGCCTGCCTCTCGCCCAAACTGTGGAGATGCTTAACTTCCCCCATCCTCTGGCTTTGGCTCGATTGACAGACAATGCAGCTAGGCTGTATGGGCAAGCTGCTAAAGTTATTGGTCAAAGATCGAATGGAGGTTCTATGTTGCCGCTGTTGCAAGATTGAATTGCTTAACAATTAAGCGTGCTGCTGTTGTTTTAAGCTTGGACTTCCTTCGAAAAAAGAAACAACATTTCAAATTGACAACAGACATTGCAGATCGATGGATAGGAAAACTTCAACCATTATTTCACCTTACACTTTGATCACTCGATCAACAGACGATGAAACTAGCTTGCTGTTGCTAAAGCTCGATCTGACTGCAACTTGCAGGGCTGTCAATTCGATGCGAACATACGGATCAAAATTACTCACTCCTGCATAGACTAAAGCTATTAGTACTTCATGTCACTGAAGCTGCATGGCTTTACTCTGTCCAAGGAGGGAGAGCAAAGTCACAGCCTCACCTGAGGATACATGCAGGCTCCGCAGACAAAATGTTTATCGCCATGTCCTGTTTCCTTTAGTGTAACCAAAGTTGTGCATTGCCTTCAGGTAACCTCCGGAAAGTGCTGCGCCAAGAATATGGTGAGGTGGAAAGCGTGGAATGGAGAGAAACGAAGGCCACTGAGCCTGGGGCAGGAGGTAATCATTTTTATTGCTTCATGTTTTCAAGAGGTATGGATTTGAAGTACGGCAGACCGTTAGTTACAGGACTTTCAGGGAAGAGTTTTTGGCTCAGGTGATCCGCAAGCATGCTGCTGCCATCCATGAAAAGTTTTTCATGGATTTCACAGTTGAGTGGTACACTTTGCTCATCAGTTCGTGTTCAAAACTTTATTTTTTCTGTCAACCTAAAAGCCAATGCTTTCCGGAACTTATATGCAAAACCAATGAAGAGCGACCTCGCCTTGCAGGATATATGTCAGCTGAAATTTACAGGTTCTTGGCTCAGGTCACAACTTGGCTGCCTTCCAAGGAGTGCCCTTTTGTTTGCTATGCACGGGTTTACACTTGTGGGACTCAGTGACACACTTTGCAATTGCCCAAAACGTCTACATATCTGTAAAGCTAACCCTTTCTTGCGACAATGTTGTCTGAACAGTACAATGCTTGGTTGAATTCCGTGACGCATCATCTGTAAGGGCAATCGTGCAGGAAAGTTTCTTTAAACCCGATGGCTCCAAGGATATGGATCAGTTCTCCTCGTACACTTACATGCCCCTCTCTTCTAAAAACATCGACAAAGCGAACAAGGTGAGCAACTTAAATGTCGTTGTTTCCTTATTGCTGTCAAAAAATATTCGACGTTGCTGTCAACAATATTTCCTTGTTACCATTAGTAATATTCTACGTTGCTGTCAACAATATTCCATTGAACTATGAACCAAGAAAAGTACAATCTAATCTTGTCAGCTCAAAAGAATTCCTGCACATTTTTGGCATATCCATTACATCATACTCTAGTTGAGCTTGGACGCCAGGTCCTCAGCATCGCAAGGATACTCAACAAGCAGTACTTGTCAGAAATTATAGGCTATATTTTGATTATATCATGTGATGGGACCTTCAGCTGATAGGTGCTATAATTGCACTGAAATGCATGATTGAAAAAAAAAACCCAGCAACATTTTTCTTGTGTCAAAATATAAAACAGTTATTCACAATCAGGCTTGCTGCCTCTACCTTAATCATGGTTGCTCCCATGCCCTGCCAAGGAGAGCTCTCTTCTCTTTCATTTTAACTTTATCTCTAAATCCTACGCATCCCATTGACAGGACGATACTTGGTAGATGTTAGCATGCAATGAGTCCCTAGCTGACCACGTGATGGTTTGCATTGCCAGAGGCGTACGCACAATTGATGGGACAAATAAAAACATTGGCCATTATTTGTTAAGGCTGTCAACTGACCATTAATGCCATTTCACCCAATCTTCCAGACATTCTTGATGGCCAGAAGCGCTCTGTACATGGCGCCAATGTGGAAAGTGTTTAAATTATTGTCAAATGGAAAACACTTCAATTTATGAAGAAAGTTCTTCCAGAATGGCTTTTGGCAGGTCATCGGTCTGGAACAGCTTTCACTAACACCACCTCTGAAAGTCATCTAACTTTTGAGAGGGAGACAAACACCGGCGTGGATAGTAGGAACTGCCATGTCTGCCAAAATACCTGACGGGCCGCCATAACCTGAATGAGATTGACATTACTAGATTTCAAAAAGAGGGTACATGGGGCCCTATATCCCAACATGGCTGGCCATGTTTATAAGCAACGAGTTATTATGTAAACTGTACAGTAATTCAACTCATGCTAGGTGTTTGAACCTTTGGGCCATGAACACGGTGTCTGATCACATGAAGCGGTGATATGAGAAAACTGGTGAAGCTCATATTCTGCATACTTGGACTCACACCTGCAGCACCAAATGGCCTAGCGAACGAGTGCCGTCATCGCAATCCTCTATGCCTTTGTATCAGCCTCAAAACAGGCGGGGGTAATGCTGCAGCTTCTACGTGTTCAATCAAAACGTTTCTGCAACAGTTATTTCCCCTGTGTGGTCACGTTTCGTTTTTACACAATGTGAAGATATCTTACGCAAATGTGCTAAGTTATGGATTTCGATCCTGGAACATGTGTTGCTTCCTGTCTTCTGTGTGGAAGCTCTTTGTTCGCCAAGTTCAATAGCCACAATTATAGTTGAGCTCCTGTGATTAGGTCTTTTTGGATTAGGTCGGATTTTGACAAGATTATCCACCCTAGACCTGCCATCTAAATGAAGCTCTTTTGAGCCTCCTTGTGAGTGTAGTCACTCTTCGGACAACCTTGCTTTCCTCTATTGGCTTCTCTTTAAAGGTTGACATTCTGGCCTGGAGAATTGGAGATGACGAGGCAGGTGGCGTTGACTTTAGCGATATCAAAGTGCTTCGTAAATCAGCAGTTTCCGTGTCGGATGTTCCTCGTGTGATGACAGCTGAACAGTTGCGGGATTCCTTTCAGGCATCATTCGGCTCTGTCAAAGGAGTCCGCATTCAGACAGAAGAAAAGAGCGGCGTGCCTCAGGGTATGAAACTTGTTTGCATTTTATGCTTAATGTTGGAGGAGATTATTTACATAGATAACGGCTCTTTTCCATACAATCAGCCTGTAAATTGATAACGGCTCTTTTCCATACAATCAGCCTGTAAATTGATAACAGCTCTTTTCCATACAATCAGCCTGTAAATTGATAACAGCTCTATTCCATACAATCAGCCTGTAAATTGATAACAGCTCTTTTCCATACAATCAGCCTGTAAATTTTGGGAAATTCAAGGTTTTGCCGGAGGCAGTACTTTCTTTCCAGTCTCTAAGGAGGCCGCCTACTTTTTTAGTGCTTCTAGCAATCCAATTGGAAAAGGAAAACACTAACCTCCCCACTACCTGCTTAATCTTGTTTCCAAAGCGAGGTAGGCATTTTCCTGTTTGTACTATACAAGCTAAGATATGGGTACTGTTTTCTGTGTGAAGGCCCGGGTACAAAGTGAAATGTTGGAATGCTTCTTCTTTTGAAGTCCTTAAATTACTCTGGGCTTAAACCTTCCTATCTGTTTTCCACGTCAGGGTCGGCAGTAGTTGTTTTTAAAGACAAGGAGAGCTTGGACAAGGCGTTAAAGGCAAAAGCCCTACGGGTGAACCTGTACGGACTTGATGTGGTAAGCAATTCATACACTTCTTAATTTCATACTAGCTGATCTTCCCGTGCTTCGCATGGTTTGTAAAGCTCCCCATCCTTCTACCTCTGTCAGCCCGTCTTCTCTCCTGCCGTAGCCTTCGGCTTGAAATCCAAGTGTATCAAGTAGTAGAAGGATTTACCCCTCATATTTTACGTCAGGGGTGATCCTTCTAGGATCCAGTGCAGCCTTGCATAAGACTTCCAATGACCCACCAGTGCAAGTGTGGCTGGGAGAGGAAAAGTCTTCAACTTCTAGGCACGGCAGTTCATGCTGGTCTGTCTCTCGCTGATCACTCCTCAAATAGAAATAGAAATACTTTTGGGCTCAAACCACCATTGACCCACCAACAAGTGCAAAGTTG
>JAOWAR010148045.1:0-11620 GCA_028571005.1 Clathrina lutea | reverse complement strand
ATGGATTGTTTTTACTGAGTTCTCGATAAAGGCTTTGAGTATTTCGATTGTGGTGTTGTGTCGAGTACCTTGTCGAGTGTTTTTGCCGAGTACCTTGCCGAGAGAGAGAGTTGAAAGAGTTTTGCCGAGAGAGAGAGTTGAAAGAGCTTTGCCGAGAGTGATTTGCCGAGTGATTTGTCGAAGGAGTTTTGCCGAGAGCACCTTGCCGAAAGAGAGTGATTTGCTGAGAGATTTGTCGAAGGAGTTTTGCTGAGAGAGAGAGAGTGATTTTTCGTGAGTGTGTTTTTGCCGAGTGAGAGTGAGAGAGAGAGAGAGAGAGGTGGGCAGCGGGGTTATTTTCGAGAAAGACTCGAATTCGGAGATGGGAGAATGCGGGGTTATTTTCGGAGTAGCAGAGAATTTTGTTCGAGCGAGTAATGGGGGATTTTTTTCGAGCGAGGAATGCGGGATTATTTTCGGAGTAGCAGAGAATTTTTTCGAGCGAGGAATGCGGGATGATTTTCGGGGTAGCAGAGGATTTCCGTTAGCTTCAAGCGTCATCAAAATTAAATCGGAGAATTTCCGTTACCTTTAAATTTGAATTATTTCCGTTAGCTTCAAATTATTGAAACCTGCGTGATACACAAACGACGGTTAGGATACACAAAATAGATGGGACACAAACGACGGTTAGGATAGGCCTGGTGTCATAGTGGTCACGTGACATGATTACGTCACAATGATGTCACAGTGATTACCTCATAGGATTACGTCATAGGAATGCGTCACAGTGATGACGTCACAGTGACGTCGAAGCCCCTAGCAACGGGCCCGTTGCTAGGGGCCCCGGACCCTCCTCAACACTACTACTCTCGTGCGACCGCGGTGCTCATTACACACCGGCCCTGCTTGTGGTTCCGAGGCGCCTTCAACTTTTCGCAAAGTAAGTGTACGAGGTCAGCATACCGGGTGAGGGCGGAAAATTCACAATACTCGCACGGCCTAGGGCGCCGTCCGGGCGCAGGTTGAGGTCCCGGGTGGCTGAGAATATACATGTAGCGACAACAAGACCCACCTTGCCTCGATTATCCTCATCCGAAGGGTACCAGAGAAGATCACGAGAGAAGGCATAAAGCGGTCCTCGCTGTGATTCGTCGTCGAGTCTAATCGTGTAGCCCCAAAACCTTGTCGAAATGGAGGAGCATTCACCTTAGGAGGAAACTCGAGCGCCCTTCGCTGCGAGTGCACGCCGGGTACGCCGGAGAGAGGTATGAAACGAGGATCGACCGGTGCGAATCCAGTCCGTGTATGAACGGCGGAACGTGTACAACCCGCCTAAACGGCTACCTTTGCACGTGCTCGTCCGGATACGCCGGAGAAAGGTGCTAAACAATTATCGACAGATGCGAACCGAATCCGTGTCTGACCGGCGGCAGTTGCACATCCATCCAGGCCTAAGTCGGTACGTGCTCACCTGGATACATCGGGACTAGGTGTGAAACGAGGCCCGAAATGTGCGAATCCAATCCATGTACATGTATGGACGATTGAACCTGCACAACCCTCCTGAACGGCTACGTCTGTTCGTGCTCGCCTGGATATGCCGAAGAGAGGCGCCAAACGAGGATCGACCGGTGCGAATCTGATCCATGTCTGAACGGCTACCGCTGCAGCTGGCAACCAAGGTACTGTGGGGAGCGTTGCCACGTGTACTCTAGCCCACCAAGTACTGAGCCACATTATGATACAACAATTACGTCGCGACCAGTCAATTCCCGTGAACAACTCACTGCTTTCGGATAGACGATTTATATGGTAACGCCAAATTCATGTTTCTACAAGTACTATTATGGCGAGAAAGAACATCACCCAAGCTCGCTCGTACTGCCAATCATGGACGATGTTCTCGGGCGCGGATTTTGTGACGATTGGAAATGGGGTCGAGTTTCAGTTTCTGAAGAGCCACATCAGGAAATCTTATTGTTGGATCGGAGCCACCGATAGTGCAAAAGAAGGAGAATGGACATGGATCGACGGTAGTCTGGTGACATACTCAAAAGGGGACACGATGGACGGGGAACCCAGCAATAGGCATCCCGGCGAACATTGTGTCGCAGCCCAAATGGCGAGAGATGGGTTGTGGAATGACTTCGCCTGCGACAGCCTAATACCTAACATCGACTTGTGTGCGAGATTTGCCCGTTGTAAACGTAGACGTATCTCAGTGTGATTATGTGTGTCTGTTTCAGTGTGTTTTCGTTTCTATGCCCTTGAAGGCATGGAGCCAAACCATTTGGGTTGGAGCTTCATCTACATGTCTGTATTCCTTGTATATCGTTTAATTCATCATTGTCAGTCATAATCAACTTGTCACCGTCCGCCTTAACACAGATCCCGTCAGTTTGCAGCCGGTCATTCACACCATACTTCTCTACCTGCTAATGATTCCTGTGGTTTGAAAGAAACCTAAAAATGTTCATAACAAGGTGCAAGTCGTGGTCAGGAATGACCGGAATTTTGATAAGCAACACAAAGCAGACGGTAAATTTTAATAAACAACGCAAGCAGACAGTAAATGGAGACTGCAGGAGGCTTCACATCATCCATCCGTCCATCTGTCCGTCTGCCTGCACCCTCTTTTGCAAAAGTGAAAGAAAGGCAGAGAAAGAATGTAAGGGGGAAATGGATGGGCAAAGTGAGAATCAAGCCCAACTAGATGGAAGCCTGGTACAACCCTCTACAGACTGAGCTATCCACCTAATCCATTAATCGACTAGTTTTTAACTTCTGTTTTCATTCATACACACACACACACACACACACACACACACACACACACATGTTCTTTCCTGCAACTATGACCACATCTATGTGGAGGGCTGTGTTAGCTACTCGGCTCAGCTACTCGGCTCACCCTTCTTCTGCCTGGGGAAGAAATGGTTTAGAGACTAGGCTACTCTAGCCAAAGTAAACTCAAAATCACTCTAATATCAAAGAAGGAAAGCTGCTCTCTCTTGCGATGTGTCACATTAGACAGGTGAAAGAGCACCAACTTTCAAAGATTTGAGAGAGGAAAAACAAAAGGAAAACCATTATAACTTGTACAGGAATGAGAGGCATCAGAGAGAGAGAGAGAGAGAGAGAGAGAGAGAGAGAGAGAGAGAGAGAGAGAGAGAGACCAAGAGAGAGAGAGAGAGAGAGACAGAGAGACCAAGAGAGCAAGAGAGAGAAAGATAGAGACAGATTGAGAGACCGCATGCGCACTCGCGAGAGAGAGAGAGAGAGAGAGACAGACAGAGAGATAGAGCGAGAAAGATAGAGAGAGAGAAAGAGAGAGAAGGACAGAGAGAGAAGGACAGAGAGAGAGAGAGAGAGAGAGGGAGAGGGAGAGAGAAAGAGAGAGAGAGAGAGAGAGGGGGGGAGAGAGGGAGAGAGAGACAGAGGGAGGAGAAAGCTGGGTGGACGGAGCAATGAAAGCAGAGATGCAGAGAAGGGAAGAGGAAGGTAGGATGAGCATCTGGATATTACAAGATATCATGAACACACTGAGTAAACAACCAAGCCACACTTACTCCTTTGCCCTTGGATGCGTCAAACATTTCTGACATCGAAACCTGGACACGCAGCACACAGAGACAAACCTCTGTCAGCAAACTCATGTTCCCCCTCCCTCCTTCTTTGTCTTATTTCCTGACAAGTCACATTCACCTTTCTCTTTCATGACAGATAATTCGTCCCATCCAACACCCACCCTTTCTTCCACCATGCCTCCCTGAGACAAGGATTTCATCTTTCAGTTGTCTACAAGCTTGGAAAATTTTCAACACAGAAATCAACCCTTCTCAAAATGAAAACTTTGCAAGTGAACCATCAGACTCCACCACTTGATGGAACGAACAATAAAATGAATACATTAGATTAAAACATTGCTAATCTATCATTTTGCTACTCACATCATCCATTCCATCGTCATACTGTCCGCCCAGGTTCAGGTTCACCTGGCCTTGGTCCCCACCGTACATGGTGTACACTGGATTTCCCACAGCCAGCACTGTGTCGGGATCGCTTGAGGTGGACGGATGCGGCTGCTTGGTTCTGTGGAAGAAGACGTTGTGATGACGATTGTTATGGTCTGCACTGACTCAGAATGTACTTCAAAAGACGTTCATTTAGCTGGGATAGTTGTGAACTTCTCTTGTAAGCTTTTCCTGAAAGAGCCATGAGGGTTGCGGTCTGAACAAAGTGGTTTGATGGAATGCAGGTCAACCATGCTAATTTAAGCTTCGTTTAGCCTCAAACAAACCTTTGCCAGCTTTCTGGCTGGCCACAGAAGGTTAGCAGTTCCAAAATTCCTGGGTGCTGATTGGCCCAAGGCAGAAATGATATGACGTTACTATAATCTTTCTCAGCTGCAGCAATTGAGACGTGACTTTTTTCAGGCATCTCTCCGTATGCGTACTGAAGGCTTGTACATTGAATGCAAAGACAACGCAGCCATTTAACAGTAAATTCATGACTGAATTTGGCGTGTGAAGAATGCTTCTTGCAGTTGTACAAGATATGAGTTCTCCATCTTTCTATCGCTCGCCTCGCTCCGACTTTCTGCCAGCTCCGTCTATTGATCTCATGCTCGCTCTGTTCCTTGGCCAATCCCTCACTTCTCTCGGTCGCTTGCCTTACTTTGTCTCTGGGTCACGGGCCTCACGTGATCTCTCTGCCTCTCTCCCTCTCTAAAACGTTCAATTTCATTGTTAATGTGCTCATAGTCCACTATCAACGCAAACTCCAAGCTAGCAGTGCTTCACTGCTGAAGTAGTGCACTCCACAGTACAGATCAGTCACAATTGCTTCAGATGTGATACATCGAAAATATATTCAGCGGAGTATCTGCGGTCAAAAGCCGGCATAGAATGGACTAAGAGTTAGTGCGGTAGGTGCACATCCGTGGATGCCGTGGACGAGTGCCATGCACATGCATGTTTTGGTGAAGAGCGATTTTCCACTGACCACGCGAGTAGAGTGCGTGTAATGCACTAACCACGACATGGACACCATGACTTACTGAAGAGCTCGGCGATACATGTAAAGCATGACGAGACAGACAGCCAGCATGACCAGGATACCGACAATCACAGCCACGACGATGACAGTAGCTGGAGAGAGAGAGAGAAAGAGAGAGAGAGAGAGAGAGAGAGAGAGAGAGAAAGAAATGATTAAGAACTGTCCTGGGAAAACTACACATTGTGGTGGGACCAACGGAGACCTAGCACTGAAAGTAATTCTAAGACTCAAAAATATGTGTATGCCACAGAAAGGTACTTTCTCCTTTATTGGACTTTCACTTATCCATTCCTAAACTCTGACTTCACGCAACATGCTGGCTGGTAGATTACTGTCGTATCGAGTATGGATGAGCCAGAGGCGGAGCACCAGAATCCACTTTTCTCAATTCGGGAAAGTGAACAAGCTCGGTTCAAATTCTCCTTTACTACAATGGCCAGTGCACTACTCCAAGACACAGATAGAGGCCCACACCCATGCATGCATATGTTCACACATGCACACACACACACACACACACACACACACACACGCACATACACACACACACACACGTACTATTGCTGTCAGAGCTGCTGCCGTTGTTTCCTCTCTGTTGCACTGTGTTGCCACCTGATATAGATGGTGAGACAGCAGCTGGTGTACCGGTGAGAGGTGGCTGGGTAACAGGAACAGTCACTGGCACCGTGACGACCTTCTGAATCGTCTGTTCACAGCGCGAGCCGTTAAAATTGGGTGGGCAACTGAGAAAAGATGAGGAGAACAAAAGCAGTCTTGTGAAATCTGGTTTGAGGAAAAAAGAAAAGAGAGAAGTGATACAACCAGCACTGACAACAATAGAGAACTCTGAGCCCTGGCATTGCTTGTAGGGAAGTGAATCACTTCTGGCAGGGAGTAATACAAGTTTCAGGCCCTGTGTGCCTACTTCTAACACTAAGAAATGTCCCTTCTTCAAGTCTCTGGCACAAGTCTTAGTTGCTGCATACCTGCACATAGGCTGGCTGTTCACAACTGAGCAATTACCACCGTTGACGCAGTACAGGTAGTGGCACCGTCCTGTGGAGGGGCAAGATGAATTCTGATTTAGAAAAATGATGGCAAAGTTTGTACAAAGAATTTTGAGATACTTCAGTTGGGAAGAGAAAACAAAGGAAGGACAAGGGGTGTGCTCAAACCTTCGGTGCCATCGCCTAGCAACCTGTGGTGCCATCGCCTAGCAACCTTCGGTGCCATCGCCTAGTAACCTTCGGTGCCATCGCCCAGCAACCTTTGGTGCCATCGCCTAGCAACCTTCGGTGCCATCGCCTAGCAACCTGCGGTGCCATCGCCTAGCACAGCCGGAATGCCACGATCGTAACTGCTCCTGCCACTAGGCCAACCCACAAAGGAATTGGCTTCATGGTGCGTTATGGGCATTTCAACTGCACACGGTCATCCTAGGGGAGGGGAGGAGCGAAGACAGAGGAGAAGAGAGCAGCCAGAGAGCATTCCAGCTGTGCTAGGCGATGGCGCCGCAG
Organism: Clathrina lutea; assembly: GCA_028571005.1. Taxonomy (NCBI): domain Eukaryota; kingdom Metazoa; phylum Porifera; class Calcarea; order Clathrinida; family Clathrinidae; genus Clathrina; species Clathrina lutea. The sequence goes on along the minus strand of JAOWAR010148045.1, from coordinate 5,063 downwards.
GTTCGAACCCACCCCCTCGTTATTTGTCTTCTCTATCCAACTGATTTAGAAAAAAAAGAAAGAAAGAAGCAAATACGATCGGAAACAAGGAAAAATGATTTCACCGTGCGACAGTTACAAGATGCACAGGCACCTAGTCAACCGTGCAAACAGGCTCCAACTCATTTTGTGCTCGTGAGTTGTTGCCAAGGCCTTTCCAGAACACCAGGCATACAGGAAGTACAGCCAGGAGATGCAGAAAACCATTTCTCAATAAAATCTTGTGATTGCTTCCTGACTTTTAGCTGCATTTTTTTTTTATATAGCTGTCTAACCTTGACACTGGAGTTCATCTGATTTGTCTGGGCAGTCGAGCGTGCCGTCGCAGACAAATGCATTCGAGATGCAACGTCCGTCTGTGACGCACTGGAACTGGTTGCTGGGGCACAGCTTCACGCCTGGGTACAAGGCAAACAGAGAGAGAGAGAGAGAGAGAGAGAGAGAGAGAGAGAGAGAGAGAGAGAAAGAGTACATGCTGGTAAGAGAATCATGAACAATGTAGCTGCATCCACTTGCTGAGCACTGTTCTTGGTTCCTACTTTAAATATTCATCTGTCCCTGACGAAGCCCACGAATGAAACTGCCCTCCTCCTGTACTTCGTCTTGTTCCTTGTCTTTCCCAAGTGGTATCTGTTTCATTTTGTCACGTAGAAGTGATGACAAGTGAATCCAAAAAGACTATAACAAAATTAAGGTTCAAAGCTACTACACAGTGTCATCTCGCAACCCCTTGTGAGGGCAGCCATCGCACCCTCGTACCCAAGCAAACGGACTGATCATTAAGTGCATACGAAAAATGAACAAAGAAAAAATGCCTCAATGAATCTTGTCTTGGGAAGACATCAGACAAAATTTGAGTGATACCCAAGTTATCACCAGCCATCTAAAGATCTCTTTAGATCAACCAACCCCTGACGTTGATCCACACGGTCAGATTCCTTACATTGGGCACCAGGAGAAACCTTCAGACAATACACTGTCAAAAATATTCTTAACGGTGCTTACCGGTACATGAATGAAAGCTGACATCGTCGATGGCGATATCGCCCTGGAAGTTATTGCCGCGTGTTGCCACAAATTTCACCTGGTATGGCCCAGCGGTGCTGGAGGCATTGATCCTAGCAATGCCCTGGCGCCAGACGTTGCCCTGATTGTTCGCCAATTGCCAGATAGTCCAAGTCTGACCAGCTTGCGTCACAACAACCTATGACATGGAATCACACAAGGAACAAGGCAGACAAGAGTTCGTTGAAAGAACCAAAAACAGGAAATGACGTGAAAATACTGTTGCTCTCTCTCTTTCTCTCTCTCTCTCTCTCTCTCTCTCTCTTGCAGAAAGAAGAGCTCAATGCTTGAGAAAATGAGGAGAACTTCTCCTCACATTTCTACTGTGCTCCAGCCCAGCTAGTGACTAAGACACAGCATTGGTGGCACAGTCGCAGTTCAAAAAAGCTCCGTCCTTCATACTTGAAGGTCAATCAAATCTACCGATATGACTAGTAATCTCACAAATTTACCAAGGACTGTCCCGTGTCAAATCCTAGCTGGCTCACCTTCAAGCTGCCGATATGGGTTCCAAACATGTGGTACCAGAAATTAATGGCGCAGTGACTGGACGCTGGCGGGATATTGCGGCTTCGAAGGATGCCCTGAGCACTGGTTGGGCGGCCAGATGTTTCGACGAACATATAGTAGCCTGGGCGAGAGAAAGTAAGGGAGAGAGAGAGAGAGAGAAAGAGCAATGAAAATGCCAGCAGAGCACAACACAATGGTGTTACTTTATTCGCTTACGTCTGCAAGTTAATGATAATTTGGGCTGACAAGCAGCTATGTGTTGCACTATCTATATATAGTTGCGACGGATTCGATAGATGCTGGTCATTCCCTTAACCAAGTCGTGTGAAACTGCTTCGTGAAACTTCATGGTAGCTATGGCTGACTGCTTGCACCTATACTCACCTGTTCCGTCCTGCTGGGTGTGGTCGAATGACGGACCAGTGCCACCGCTTGGTGTGTTTCCACGGCGACGAACCCAGAGGAGGCCATCTCCACGCAAAGGTGTCCACATGTTGCAGGTACCACTTTCGAAATTGCACAAGTCGTACGTCACTAATCAAAGCAGAGAGTGAGAGAGAGAGAGAGAGAGAGAAAGGTGAACACAGAATGTACATTTAGAAAAACTTTTGTTCATCAGAAAACAAGCTGTGTTGAACACCCCCCCCCAAAAAAAAAAAACAAGCTACCTACAATCTGTGAAAAAGAAGTTGTTTGTTGGTTTTTCAAAACGATGTTCACTCACATGGAGGAGGCGGTGATGGGACAAATTTGTTGTTCTCTGTAAACAAACAATTGAAGCAAGTATGAGTCATGGATAGAGTCCAAAATCCACTTAGCAGGGTGGTATTGCAACATATGGGCTGCTCCCGCTTCACACCAATGTTCGCCGGGTACCAAAACTGAAAAGGCAAAACACACAGCGCAAATCATTTTGGAACATACTGCAGCAGATAACGCCGTCAATGTTGGTGCTGCCAACGATGGCGCTGCAGCCGTCATTGGTGCCGACCATGCTTGGCGGGAAGAAAGTCTTGCCTGACCAGAAGCCACCGTCACAGGTGTCCTTGCCTGTGCAGCTGGTACCGCAGCAGAGTGGCTTGTCACAGCCATCGTTGTACTCCGTGCATCCGTAGTCCACTGTCGTGTTCGGCGCCTTGCAGCCAGCCCTTGTATTGCAGTGGTTGATGGCCAGGGTGTATGTTCCATAGGCAGCCGCAGAGCAGTTGGATGCACCAGCCACCGACGATCCAAACTAAGACACCGAAAACAAATAAAACACTTGTGAAGAAAACACAAAACAAACATGGCTACTCGTGTAAGAAGAACCACTGTAGTCGTCTAAGCATCAAAGAAGTCACAACTATTTCTTATCAGAAGACCTCTCCTTAAATTGTTCATGATGGGGAAGGATAAGGACAAAAAAGTGAACACATCTCATATTGTTGCTTTCTTCCAGCACGGTGAAGAAAAACGCTTCTTGTCAACCAGTCAACTCAAAGCCAGACCTACCGTTTGCAACACTTCGGCCACTCCACCAATACCACACACGTGCCAGCCACTGGCGGCATCGCAAATGTCGGCAGGGCTCTGGCAGACACGGTTGTTCAAGTAACTGTTTCCGCACTTGACACCTGGAGCTGAGATGGGCTGACGCAGATCCAAGCGACTGGTCCAGACACCCTGGCAGGCTGCCATGGTGGGGTTCATGAAGAGACCCTCACGAGAGCCATCAGCGCAGCCGGTCTTGAGAGCTGAAAGACGAGGAGAAACACAAACGAAGAAGATGTAGAGAAGATGTGACAAATTGTACACAAACAACAACAATCAATCGTACACACAAGGAGTGGAATATTTAATGTGAATATCAAAATGAGATTTCAAGGGAATTTCTTCTCACCTGCAGCTCCATAGCGAGTGGAGTTGCTTGCTGAAAGCAGAAAGAAAAAGAACCAAGATAGAGGATTAACAATGACTTTTTCAGCATCATCGCTTAAACTCACTCAAAGATCAAACATTCTACATTGTCCACAGTCAAACTATTGACTACCTGTGAAGGCTCCGCATGCTGTTGAGAACTTTATGTCATCAAAGGAGATGTCGCCTCGCCATGAGTTGCCGTGAACGATGACTAAGTGAATGCGGAAATTTTGTACACCAATTGCCATTGTTGCCTGGATCCAGCGATTGCCCTGCAAGGCCGTGGATAAACAGAGAGAGAGAGAGAGAGAGAGAGAGTGTGTGTGTCAGATATGTGAAATCTCACGGGCAATGGAGCAACAGACAAGAGAGTGAAAGCCGGAGAGAAGAATTCGAAGAAAATACATTTTGAACAAAACTCTTACCTGGTTTCCAGATCGAGTGAAGAGCGGGGTCATTGTGCTGGAGGCGGTGTTGTACAGGAAAATGGAGAAGGATCCAAGGGCAGGCGAGGAACCGTACATGTGGTACCAGATTGTGAACGTGCAGCCTATACCGCCAGCAATCTGCGGACTCTCGTAGATTGCACGGGAATTGACTGGAGCACCAGATGCCTCGAAGTAGACGTAGTGACCTGAATGACAAAACGCCAAAGAGAAGCTCAAACAAGGAACAACAAAGGCAGTTTCTCTTTCGTGTTTTATACTGTCCCTGGAGAGGAGCTCTGTATGCTTCGCCTTAAATGAGACTTGCACGATGTCATGCACAAACGATGGATGCGAAAGCAATTAAGCCATGTCGGAAACAATCCGAATGTAAGCCAAACAAAGCAACACTTTGCGAAGTACACCATCTGGTGCTCAGGAGTGGAACGCAAAAAAATTGCCAGTGAAGCAGGAGCATTGGTTCCCACTTACGCGTACGGCCAACAATGTCATTTTTCTGTCAAACTCTCTGAGGCTTACCATAGGGTCCACCGGTTGTGTGATCAAAGTTGGGTCCTGTGGTGCCAGACGGGGTGGTGCCTTCCTGAACACGCCAGTCACGGTCATTGCCGGGGACATTATGCCAGTCACAGCGGGTCTCAAAGTTGCAGTTGGCAACAACAGCTAAAGAACATACGGGCAGAGAAGGAAGAAAAAAAATGCAAAAAAAAAAACAGGACTGAATTGGGTGAAGTGGGTAAATTTAGAATGTTATTGACGAACACAAAAACTACGAAACATCACCCTTCAAGTAATACAATTCTCTGCTCATGAAAGCTCGTTCAGGCCGTTGGTGTAGAATTAATTCTACCCACACTGCCATGTCCACTTCAACCATTAGCTCTAGTAGAAAGTCAACTAGGAAAGAGGAGACAATTTTCCGCATTGGAATTAACTTGCCAAACGTAGTGCAAACTGGAAAGAAAAGAGCATGAAGGCGTACAACCAGCTTTCTCTCTCATTCATTCTCACTCTCTCTCTCTCTCTTCCCCACCTCTCTCTTCTCCCCCCTTGCTATCAGTCTCTGTCACTCTTACATCCCCCGCTCATTCTCAGCCCCCCCCC
>JAOWAR010148034.1:0-11621 GCA_028571005.1 Clathrina lutea | reverse complement strand
ATACGGCTGGCACGGTGCCAAGTCCGGGGGTTCCAAGGGGTATCATACCCCTTGGCGGGGGTTTAAGGAGGCAGAGCCCCCTTGGGTTTGTTCTCTTGCCGCCTGGCGGCGGCGCTCACGCTCGACTTCGCTCGCTGGTTATCTCTTGCGGGCCATCCGGCCCGCGCTCACGCCCGTCTGACGACGGGCTGGCACGCTCGACTTCGCTCGCTGGGGATGGATCAGCTTTTGAAGGAGCGACCGATCTGCCGCAGCAGATCGAAGATGCCGGTGGTTTCGGTTTCGGAGCGGACTTCCTTGACCTGATCGGACAGGGAGACCTGGCCCTGCCCGGCGCCGTTGCCGTCAGCATGACCGTTGGCCTTGCCGTTCGCGTGACCATTGACAAGGGCGCTTTCGGTACCCGGAGCGCCGTCAGCATGACCGTTGGCGTGGCCATTGGCATGACCGTTGGCTTTGCCGTTGGCGAGGGCGCTTTCGGCTTTCTGGCTTCCGACATCGACGCTGATATCGACTTTCTGGCCGGTAGCGAGAAGGGCTTTCAGGGGGATGGTTCCATCGACGCCCTGGGGCACCTGTCCGACGAGCATTTGCCGACCCGCGTCATAGGAGAGCCAGGGGGGCAGGTTCTCGAAGGCGAGGATGGTGGCGGCCAGCGGATTGGCGACCTGGATCGGGCGATCCTTGCCGTTCGCGGCGGCCTGCAGGGGATTTTGCCACCCTGGGCGGATGGACTGGTCGGGGTCGGGGATTTGCTGCTCGTCCCGATTTTCTTCCTCTTCCTCTTCCTCCTCGATCAGGGCTGGATCACGCGGATCGCCGACTTCCACATCGCTGAACGGCGCGCTTGCGGGCCGCTCATCGCCCCTGTCATCGATGGGGCGCGCGGGTTGCGTTTCGACATCGATGGCGGGCTGGGCGGCGGGCGGGACCAGGCTGGGACTGCCGACGAACGAGTAGGTTGTGATTCGGGTTGCCTCGCTGGGCCGCAGGGGTGTCGAGCCGGGCAGGGAGGATCGAAGCGCGACCATCCGCTGGGCCGGGGATGTCGACATGGTCTTCAGCGCCTGCGGCAGGGATTCATTCAAAACCCGCTGTTGGGCGACGACGGTCGACGCGGGCGATGTCACGACGGCTCTCGCCGGCGCTTCGGCCGGGGCGTTCAACACCTCGTTGGTCGCCGCGACCGATTCGGCAGCCGACTGCTCGGCAACCGCCTGCATGGTGGACGACGGCGGCGCCGGCTCGGCGGTGGGCGTCTGACCCAACTGGTATTGGTTGGGGGCGACTTCCGTCTGCGCCGCCGCCTTCGGCGTTGGGAAGTAATACTCCCGCAGATTGGCGACGGTCTGGGCTCTGGGGACTACGTAGTCTTCCGGGCCCGGAACGAGACCGAAGTCATACAACCTGACCAGCGGGTCGAGCGCCCGACCGAATTCCAATCGCTTCTCACCCTTCTCCGCAGCCGTCATTCCGGCGGTCATTCCGGCGGTGACGAACCACTCGTCCCCAACAACCGACCCGAGGAGAGGGAGCACGAAATCCGGTATGATGACCTTACTTTCCTCGCCGTAGGGCAGGTCGACTTCCATATCATCATCCACGCCATTCTTGATCTTTGTACGCCAGTCATTGATCAGGTCTTTACGGATGAGATAGTTCGCGACCTCTGTGGCGCGATCTCCGACACGGAAGGTCAGCTCGAGCTGCGCAAGACCCACTGTGAATTTCAACGAGGTGACCCCTTCCGGCAGTCCTTCTATGACCTCTTTCAGTTTCTCCCTGTCGTTGAGCACGAGGTAAGGGGTGCCACTGTCGAGCTCGATGTCCAGCATCTTGGCAGTGAAAGCCGCGGTCAGGGCCGTGTTCACATCCGCATTCGCATGGCTGGCAACGAATGTTTTGAGAAAGACCGCACCATGGTCGAGGAAACTCTGCTCCACCTGGTTGATCTTGAGAAGCCTCACTGGCCCGGGGGCGACATTCTCGAGCTTTTTGTAGTCCAGATGATAATGCTCCTGGACTACTGGGGAATTGCCGGCGTCGGCGGTCGCGGGCCAGGCGCCGCTGTAAGTGCCTTCGTCGAATTTATGAAGGAAGGAGATCTTCTCGACCGGGGCAGTCTGGCCCGGGGCAGTCTGGCCCGGGGCAGCCGCGACCGGGATCGGGGCAGCCGCGACCGGTTCGGTTGTCGGCTGATTGCTGGCCAGGGACGCGGGAGCGGCGGGAGGAAAGCGGAACGAGAGATAGGTCGGGTTCGCCGATTCATCATACTCGGCGCCGGGAACTCTACCCTTGGCGTAGACGCGAAGGACGAACTGCCCGCCCGGGACGCGGGTCGGAGCGACCCGGAATCCCGCAGAGGAAGTTATCTGATAGGGGCCTTGAAACACTTCCCCGGCGTCGGTCCGGTGGGGGGTGTTCAAAACGAGGTCGCCGACCTGGACGAGCTCGACGACCAAAGCAACGTCTCGCCCGGAGACATTCGGATATTGGAATGACACGGTCTCCTCACCGCCAGAGGCTGTCGCGCCGAATGTGAACTCGGCCCATCCCGAGAGCGGCTGGCCCAAGGCCGGCGTGAATTGCGTGCCACTCTGATTCATGTTCATGGAAAGATAGGGCAGACCATTGGGATGATTCTCCCGGATGACCTTCGGGGCAGTCGGCGCATCTCCCCCTTGCGACACGGCCGTATATGTACTGTTATTAGCGAAGACCTTCGCGGCGGCTTCCGGCAGTTCCCTCAGTTGCACAGTGACGTTGTCGTCCAGGGTAATCCAGTCGCCGAACACGGTCTGCAGCTGCATATTCAGCGCGACATCGCTGCTTTCACGGCGTCCCGCAACGGTGAAGGGACTATCCTTCAGGAATACGGTGACTTCGTTGCCTCTGAACTCGCCCTGCAGCTGGATACTGTTGGCGTTGTTACTGGGGCCGTTCCGCAACGCCTGGAACAGGGATGCCCCCGGTCTGACCCTTTGGAATTGTTTGACCGCCTCGTTAGCGGGGTCGGGGGTGTATGTGAATCGGAAGATCTCCTGCGGAATCGGGGTGCGAACGCCCTGCGGGTTAAGCGTGGCCTTGGGGCCCCGGTTGATCTCGAGCGTATTGCGCGAGTAGGCAGGCGCGCCGGTGACCGTGATGTTTTCCAGACCCATCGTTACCTGGGCCACGTCCCTCTTGCGGCTGTCCTCGTACATCTTGATGAGCTCGGCGACTGTCATGTCGTCCACGGTCCGGCCCTTCAGGGTTTCGGGAAGCCGGTCGAAATCGCGTTTCTTGTCGCCGAGAAATTTGACCTGCCCGTAGGTGATCTGATCCAAGCCGAGGATGGGGGTCGTGGCGTCCTCAAGAAGCAATTTGTGTGTCTGTTCCAAACGAGTATACTGACCGCTCCAACTCGTCCCGGCGCCCGTCGGCAGGGTCGGGAACGTGTCGGCGTCCGATGCCGCACCCCCTCCCCTTGCATCCTGCACAAAGTACCAACGCAATCTATATCTCTCGAAAACTGCGAGTTTGGCTTTGAAATCGCGAACCTTCATATTCCTATAATCGTCGAACCTGAAGGAACGGATTGTCTTCACGCCATGCTGGTCTTGCGATGTCCATTCCAGGTCTCTCACGGCGAACAACGCGTCCATCGGCACCTTGATCCCCAGTTCTTCCTGGTCGAAATTGCTACGGGCAGCGTCCCGAATGTTGACCTGGAACACCACCTTGGCGTTGGTCCAGGTAGAGGTGAGTTTCCCTTTGTAGAAGACTTCTCCGGTGAACTTGTTGACCCGGATACTCAGTCCTCCACCGGTGATTTGCCCCGATGCGTTGCGCTCAGGGTCGAAGGTGCGCTCGGAGTATGTAATGCCGCTTGCCGTCCTGTCCCTGCCGCCTTTGACGGAGTAGGTGATCGGCCCGGTCAGCGGTTCGTCGGAACTGGAAGACTTGGGATTCAGCTGGGCGACCTTCGTCCAATCCGCGGTCGCGGTTTGATCCGGTCCGGACGGCACGTAAAATTCCGCCCCTGAACTTGTGACGAAGGCCGATACCAACGGGGTCGGCTGCTGGGGCTGGCCCGGCTGGGTCGGGGCCGGATCGCTCGGCGCGACGCTGAGCGGGCCATCATCAGCCAAATCGGTGTAAGGCGACTGCCGGAACAGGAAGTAGAAAGGAATGTTTCGCGGCGCGGGATGGTCATTGTCCGGATCGCCGCGGGATGTATCACTGGCATCGGCCCGATTGCCGGACCGGACAGTTAGACTGACGGCACCGAGTATATATTCCTTTCCATTGTGGGTAAGTTTATTCCCAGCGGGGATAGAGGCCCAATCGAACCCCTGATCGATTTCCACCACCACGTCTTTCTCGTAGCTTTGCGGCGCCCTTTGACCGCCCGGCCATGAACTGACAGGGGTCGTCAGATCGACCGATATACCGGGCGTGGACGTGATCGCGGTCACCGTCGGCGCCGACACCGTATAGTCATCGTCCCGGAATCGAATGGTGAAAATCGGGCCTGTTTCACCTTTGAGAACGGTGAAGACCGGCTGATCCTCCACTCTGTTCAGGTTGATCGCTCTATCCGCCAACCTCGCCGTAGTCTCGTTGGCCAGATGGAGGCTGTGACCGGCCTGCTCGTCCAATTTGGCCTCGATCCGCTGGTAGACCTCACCCCCCTCACTGCCGACCGCTTTCAGAACGAAGTTCAACGATGGGAACGCTTGCCCGTCGCCGGCTTTGTGGACGACATTGACGCTGTCTTGGTTTTGGGGAAGCTCGAGACGAAGCTCGACCGTTTTTCCGACCGTCTGCAGATAGAACACACCCACACCATCCCACGCGATCCTGTTACCGGTCGCCGCGCTCAACCCCTTCAGGTCGGCAAGCGCCGTCTTCGCGCCCGGATTGGCCATCAGGGTATAGGCGGGTGTGCCATAATCGCTGTCGTCCAGATTGGTCTGGAAAGTGCCGTAGGTGATATAGTTCTCCCGGGCATCCGCGTCATTCGGGTCATTCTTGCTGTCCGTCGCCTTATGGTCGGATATCTCGATGATGATTTTATCCCCGCCCTGACCATCCCTGTCGTTCTTGGCCTTCGCCAAAGTCGGCTGGCCGTTGGTGACCGGCAAAGCGCTGTCATCGGCATTTTTGCCACGGATATGTTGATCCCTTGAATCGCTGGCGACGGGCGCGGGGAGCTCGCCGGTGATCTGGAAGACCGGCTCGACGATGCGGAAATCGACCCGCACGGCATCCATTTTCTGACCGAAAACGTCGGTGAAGGTGATCATAGCCGTAAACTGATTGTTGGTCTCGCTGGACTCATCGTAAGCGGGGAGCGGCCCCGCCCCCGCTTTCGTCTGGATGACGTACTTGACCGAGCTGGCACTGCTTTCGTCCGCCTTGCGAACCACGTCGAAACGGTTGTTGAAATTGGTGAGCCAGGCCGCCGGGGCCCCTTGGACAGGCGTGACGTTCGTCATCAGGTCGCCGTGACCGACAAGGGACAGCCCCGACTTCGGCGTCACCGTCAATTCCCGCAGCGCCTTTTCTGCCGTCAGACCCCCCGCCAGATAGATGTATTTCACAGCCTGGTCGCTGCTGTCCGCGACTTCCGCCACGGTGTTGTCCGCGTTACGTTCGCCCATCGCCAGGTCCGCTGCCGGATTGAAGCGGATGGTGAGATCGATCAGGTTGGTCTTGCCACCCAGAAATTCAGCCCGCACCTTGAAGTCCGCGCTGGTTTTGTCGTCTATCGGCTTGCCCGAGACCGAGAGCACGCCCTTGGCGCTGACCGTAAGGGTCACGCCATCGCGCGTCGCTGTTCCGCTGCTGAAAGTCGTGCCGCCATCGACCGACACGGAAAACTCCATGTCCGGACGGTTGGCGGCGGTGTCGGTGGGGGCGACGAGCTGTTCCGCGAACAGCGTCCCGACCGTGCGGGCGGCGCCGGTGGTAAGGTCGCCGGCGACATCGACCGTCACAACGTTGATGTTGGGGTCGGCGTTCTCGGATCGCACATGGTAGGTGTCGTCGCCCGGGAGAGGGGGGGATCCACCGCCATACCTGTGGATCAGCTCGCCGTGCGCCGACTCGTTGACGTGGATGTGAATCTCCTGCGTGTCTGTGTTGCCGAACGCGTCCTCGACCACGATCGTGCCGTGATAACGCAACACGTCCCTTTGGTTTTTGTTTCCTCCGCTCGAAAAGTCGAACGTGTAGCCGGCTTTACGGACAAGCGCGTATTGCAGCACCCTCAGCTGACCCGGCCCATTCACATCTTCGATGTTCTTGCTGGCGTTCAGCCGCTTGCCTTTCGCGCCTGGCGCGACGTTATCGCCTTGCTTGTATCCCAGAATTATCCATCGGTGTGCTGCTAACTCGAAGGCCTCGGTCAGGGGTCGGGCGACCTTGGTCTGACCCGTCGCGAGTCGGGGGGGCGCGGTGGAATCCGTGTTCTCACCATCAACCAGCGTGACCTCCAGAGGATCACCGCCGTCGTTGAGATTCCCTTCTGATGAGCCCGCATCGGGGCGGAAATTGCGGTCGACGATGTATCCCGTGATGGCGTTGTTACTATCGGCATCGGGATAGCGCGAAGCAGACACGACGTTCGGATCGATGGTGCGCGGCGCCGCATCGGTGAGCGGGGTGGGCGTGGTGGACGTCTCACCGGCCGCGATATCCCGGAAGGCCGGGGCGGTGTTCGTCTGTATGTGGATAGTTTGCGGTTTCTTCTCGATATTGTAATGACTCCTCAATTCGGCCAGATAGTTCAGGTTGCGCAACGCGCGGACGACAGTCCTGACCCGGACATATCGATCCCGCGTATCCGTCAACACCGCCGTGTTGATGCCTTCCAGACTGGGATTCCCCGTTTCGAACGCCGAGATCAACGCGTCCATGGCGGTATTCTTTCTCTCCAGATTGGCCTGCGTGCGCGTGGTCAGCGTGATCCCGCTTTGGTAATGGGGAACGGGGGCAGGCGCGTTATCCGCCCCGAAAGCTTCTCGGGCGGTGATGCCTCTGGGAAGCCCGGTGCTGGTCCGCGTTCCGTCCTTCAGAAGCCTCAACATTTTTTCAACATTCTGGTAGGACATGTTCTTGAATGGCTTGTTGCCGGGGACGTCGGTTCCCGCCGCCGTCACGCCGGTTTGCGGATTCATTTCAGGGTGGGTTTGGTACCCGATTTTTCGCGCCAGCGCTTCGAGATTGCTGATCGTTGTCCCCCACTCTCCCCCTCTCGCGGTATCAAACAATCCTTTGAGTGTGGCCTCCGGCATGACGCTCGCGCCTTTCGCGGCCTTAAGCGCCGTGACCACGGCGTCGATCTGGGTCTTCGTCAGCCCCTGGCTTTGCGCCGGGGTGAGAGCCGTTGCGCCGCCAAGGCTGAAGAAGGTGAATGCGGGACCAGAAGCGGGAACGTACTTTTTGTACAGAGTGTCGACCGCGGTCCTGATGGTGCCGAGAAGGGTGTGCGTCAGATTGCCCTTGCTGTTGACCTGATCGAAATTGGCGGCATTCGCGTAGTAATTCCGGATGGTCGTCAGGGCCGACTGGAACGCTGCCAGTTTCCCGATGGTCAGGGTATCGGGAATGTTGGTCGGATATTTCGCGTCCTCGGCCGTGGTCGAGGCGCCTTGCGTGGTGTTGTCGTCATAGATCTCCGCCAAAAGGTTCAGATTGTCGTTCCTTGTCTTCATCGCCGCGAACGTAAAGCGCGCGTCCGTCGTCGCGCCGGACCCGGCGGCACCCAGGGCACCGTAAGCCTGAATCACCGGTTGGGCGGCGTTATAAATTTCACGGCCTTTGACCAGATCGCGCAGGGCGGTGACGTGGTTATTCTGAGTCGCCCCCCAGTCGTCCGCCAGCCGCAACGGCTTGTATGCCTGAACGAGCTTGCCGACTTCCGTGCTGTTCAAGGATGCGGGAATCGCGGCGATCTCGCTTGCCCTGCCGGCGATCGCTTTCAGGTTCCCCCAGCTCAAATCCCTCAGATTGGTGATACCGCTCAGATCGGGGTTGAAAGAGCTGGTGAGGTAAATAGTTTTCACCGCATTATACGCGCTGGCCCACGCGTCCGGGGCTTGCGCGGCCGCTTTTGCCGTTGCGTTGGCGGTGTTCACATCGGCTTGGGTGACTTCGGTCAGACCCGCCTTGGTAGTGAGAAGCGGCTGCATTCTGGTCAGGTGGCTATGCACCGCCGGTATGTTGATGGTGCTCCACGTCCCATGGCTTTTGATCATCGCCCCGATGAATTCCGGCGTGTCCGCCCACTTCATGGTTTTGACGGCACCCTCCACCTTGTCTCTCAGAACCAGATGGATTTCCTGCTGGCCGGCCACTGTTTTCAACTGAACAAGGCCGTTGGTGACCAGAGCATGGGCAGCAGGGTCGGCCGCGGCCTCCACCGACCGCTTCATCCAATCGGCCACCTTGCGCGCCACATTGATAGAACCCTTCCACGCTATCTCATTGCCCGCCGCCAGCGTCGCCCCCGTAGGCAGGTTGTATTTCACGGGTTGGTAGGCAAAGTCTGAACCCGCCGGGACGGTGTGGGTATAATTCCCGCCTGCTTGACTTTCCAGGGTCAGGGCGAAGGCTCTGGGTCCTGTCAGATCCAACCGGGGCAGCGATCCGCCGCCCATGACGTACCATGCCTGAGTCTGGGCAAGTCTGTCCAGAGCTGGCAGATAAGCATGATGGAACAGGTAATCTTTCACTTTACCATGGAGAGCATTCAGCGCGCTGGGGACGGTTCGCCCCGCGGCGCTCTCGCGTGCGGTCAAATCCCTCTCGAACCGGGCGCGGGCGTTCGTCTCGTTGGCTATTCCCCAAGTCGCTGTCCTCAAATAAAGGTTCATGGCTCTTTTCGCCGCGTTCAGTCTGGTGGTGAGATTCGCCGGAGCCACGCGGTCGACATCAGCAGCGCTGTAGCCGGAACCTGTGCTCGGCGCGCTAAGATTACCGAACGTGTCCGTATCCTGCGCGCTGCTGCCCCTGGCCGTCTGCATCGTCGCCCACAAACCATGCAATGATTTGACCGCCGCGATCACCCCTTGCACATTCTGCACCGTCGTATTATCGGCGAGTCCAAGCTTTCCAGCGTCCGACGCGGCCCATCGCAGGTCCTTGAGACCTGCCCACGCCGTCTGCCCCGCCCCCGTCCCGTTCCACGCGTCCACCACCGCCTTGAGTGCCGTGGAGGTCATCGCCGGGGAGGAACCCGGGGCGCTGGGCAGCAGGGTATTCCCAAGACCCGACACCAAAGCGTTGATCAGTGTCCGCGCCTTGGCGGTGCGCTCGCCCCCCGTGTCGATATCGTCCATCAGGTCCAGCCCCGCCTTGAATTTTGTCAGCGCGTTGGCGCTGGTGATATTCGCGTCATCGACGTCAATTCCGCGATCCTCGAGGGTCTGGACGAAGGTGTTCCACGCGGCGGCGGGGGCGTTGTTGACCATCAGATTGGACACGGCGAGGGCCTTGAGGTCGGCGATGGTCGTGGCGTCCGTGTTGGTGGTGAGCGAATTAGCGGCGTAGGTATCCCACGCGGTCTTCAGGGCATTCATGGCGGACTTCAACGCGTCGACTTGCGCCTTGGCGGCATTGTTGCTGTCCGCGAAATAGCCCGAGGTGTCCGTCACCTTGCTCAGGAAGTTCTTCCACTTGTTCATGTGCGTGCTGCCGTCATCCGTGGCGCTGTCGGCGAACAGCGCGCTGGCCGACGGCTCTCGGGTGCCGCCGACGGAGCCGAACTTGATCGCGGTCTTGATCGCGTTCTTCTGAGTCGTTGTAAGGCCATCGACCAGTGTGTCGACGGCGCTGTTGAACGTGGTCCAGGCGGTCTGGAAAGCGGTCAGTTTGTCGAGAAGGGTCTTGACGCTCGTACCCGTGTCGGAGTTGTCCAAAGTGCCGGGATGGGCGGTGTTGAGAGCGTTCCAGGCGGTCTGCATGTCCTCGTAAGCGGGCAGATCACGAAACGCCCGCGTCGCGAGCAGCAGATTTCTGATAGCCGGGTCCGTGATATTCGCCTGCGTCCCCATACCGCGCGCGAACAACCATTCGAAATTCGTCCTGAGAGAGTTCCAGTGGTTCCGCAACCGGTTATACAGATCGTTCAGATCGGTATTCTTGTCGAGGGTAGCCCCGCTGAGCACGCCTCGCGCATCGCTTTCAAAATTCGTCCAGGCAGTGACGGCGGCCTGAAGCGCTGTCTTGCGCGCCTCCAGCTGGGCGAGGCTGCTGGTTCGGTCGTATTGGCCGGGGATAAGGCCGTCCAAAGTGCTGAAATGCGTGTTGCGGACACTCAGCTCGGCGCTCAACCGATCCTCTGTCGCCTGCACATGGCTCTTGGAAGTGCTGGCGGAATCGATGAGTTTATTGATTCTCGTAATCTCGGCCTCGGCAAGGGCGATTCGGGCCGCGTACTTGTCGTCTCCCGGCACCAGATCCAGGGACGCTTCGCTGATCACGGCCTTGATATCGGCGTGCAGTGTCTCGCTGGTGAGCGCCGTTTTGTAGCCATTCGGCAGCGTGGCGCCGTAGCCCGCCGGCAGCTTGGCACCGCCCACCTTCAGGCTGTCGAAAGCGTTGTTGGAACTCAGATCGCTTTTCAGGCCGGCCGGCGCCGCGGCGGCGGTGATGGCGTTGATCTCCGACCCGGTGAAACGCCAGCCCATGATGATCCGGTTCAGCTCGGCCCTGATCGCGGCGTTGTTCGCCGCGTCCGAATCCGCCGTCTTGCCGGTGGTCATCCGCGCGTACAGCTTGTCGACCAGTCGCGCCCGGAACAGGTAATATTTCGGATAGGCGGCATTCACGACATTGATAACCGCCTTCTGATCCCTTTCCTCCGCCTCCCGCTGGCTGCTGTTCGCCTCTTTCCTGAGCACCGAGATATCCAAGTCATGGTCAGCACGCCCGGTGCCATCGATCTTGCTGAGCGCGTTTTGCGCGTTGTCCACCCTCTGGTTGCTCAGGGAAGGCTGGGCGACCCGGATCCGCACCCTGTCCGGATCACTCTCTCCCAGCGCGGCGCCGGTGATATGCACATCGCCATTCCAGCGGTTCAGCCAGAGATACGTCTTGTCATTGTTGTTTGTGCCAATGACGATCCTCTGCCATTCCCCGCCTTCGTCGGCTGTCCCGCTCGCGTCGACTTTTTCCAACGTGGCCGGGTCGGGAGTTGTGTCATCCTCGTTGTCAACGATGCCTTTGATCCGATACTCGAGCGCGGTGGCATCGGACGGATTGGGGGTCATGCTGCCGATTTTGTTGCCTTCCTCCGGTGTCGCGGTGAACGTCCGTTGGGACGCCAGCACGAACGGAATATCCTTCGTTCCCTTCCCGGTCTGACGGGTTTGGCCCCGGATCAGAGCGCCCTGAGCGTCGCGGTCGACCTCCTTCGCCGTGAAGGACAAGGGGGCGCTCCCGTCCAGTTTGATGAATTCCTCCGTCCGGATCGTGACGTCGAAGATATGATTGCCGACCTGCAACCGGTAGACATCACCATCCTTGATGTCCGCGCCGGCCTTGACCTTGATATCGAAGGTTCGCGCCGCCGCGCCGGAAGTCGCGTTCACGTCCTTAGCATTCACCAATTCCAGCGCGTTGGGAACGCTTCT
>JAOWAR010148023.1:0-11622 GCA_028571005.1 Clathrina lutea | reverse complement strand
TCCCTCCCTCCCTCTCCTCTTTCTGACTCTCTCTCCCTTCCTCTCCCTCTGTCTGTAGTATAATGACACTCTACAGTATACAATGCTGTGCATAATGGTGGTCACAAGCTCTGTGCAGTACTCCATTCAGAATATGAGAGATGTAAATCACCTGCCCAAATCATAGCATTCAAGGAATGCCACATAGGGAAAGGCAGCAGGGAGGAGGCTAGATTGTGAAGGATATTCGGCATTCGTTCGTCAGCAAACAGAATATTCGAATTCGGTACAACGCCGTTCGTTTGTTATTATTATTTTCTACCCAAATATTGTGTCACCTGTAGTCTTTTGTTGTGTGTTATTTTAATCTTTCTCACCTTGTTAGTTCTTCCATCTGAGCTCTAGGTCATATGTTGGATAGTGTTTTGCTTCTCTGTGTTTAGCTTAGACTGACGAAGCCAACAGCATGGTTGGCAAAACGTCTCTAAAAGTTTTGACCTTGTTTTGAAGACTGGCGTGCTGGAAATTATGACGGAAGTTAAAGCCCAGTCAGGATCCCTCTAACCCAGTCAGGATCCCTCTAACCCAGTCAGGATCCCTCGAGAGTTAATTGCAGAATACTTTGCAAATATTTCAGTGCGAAACAGCTCCTTTCCTCAGGGGACAAACATGTAGACAAGGGGACAGTGTGACTTCAGAGAATGCTTCACGACTGTCTCCTGTCTGAATTTTTGAGACTCGCCAGCATTTGCTGCCATCAATGTCAATCCGAAACAGAGTGTGTGTGAGTCAAGAAGTTTAGCATGGCAACGTAGAACCAGAGGGAAAGGTGAAATACGACTCCGCTGTAAGTGAGCAAAATAAAAAGCTACAATAGTAGCAGAAGGCCCGCGTTTCATCAGTTGAGCGTCATCATTCCGATACGAGAGAAAAATCCCTACAAGAAACCTAGTCACTTCTATACCCACCTGTTTCGGGACCTATCTCAAGACAGGATAGGGCACTAAGAATGACAATGGGTCCCAGGGCCATACAGAATAAGCAAAAGAGGCGAGAGGAAAGAAGAAAGGAAGAGCAGTGTATGACCGCTGGCAGCTTTTGAACTTATCACTAAAAATAAAAAAAATCTGTGAAGCTCGCGGTGTCGTAATGATACGGCGCGGGAAGCCCCCACCTATAGCCTATGTAGCGCATCGCTTGGCAGCAATCCCGACGTGCGCATCTGCGGCATGGGCCGAGAGCGAAGAGCTAAGGTGAAGGGTAGGATAGGATAAACACAAAACAAAAGGTGTGGAGGGAGGAGAGTAGGGAAGTAGGGGAAAGAAGGGGAAGAGCACATTCGACGATCCTCGCAGAACACGAACCACCGCCAGTCCAACTTGAAAATGCATCAAAATTAATTCAAATTGAAGTAAGCCGCTCGCTTCCCAAATATGGATGATTGAGACAAGCATAGGCTCGTGCGTGTGCGTAGGAGAGAGACAGAACAGAAACGATCCGAGGTACGGGAAAGAAAATATAAATCTGGCGTGAGTTCTATAAAGAAGAGCACTTATTCTGCTATCCCCTGCCATTCTTCTTCATTCATTTATTTCCTCGTGATGAAGCTGAGTGGGCGAAAACTTTACTTACCGGTATTTATAACGCACTTGTTCTCTCTCCTTTCAGTTCGTCTTTTTCTCTTCAAATTAAAATGGCTAGAAGAGCAAGGGAATTCTCACGTCGCTTTCGGCTGCCTTCAATTCATCCCCCCTTCCCCGGGATGACCATGTGGACTTGGAGTGCCCACAGTGCACCACGAAACCAATTCCTTTGCGGGTTGGCCGGTTGGCAGAACAGTCAAGATGGTGGCACTCCACCTGTACTAGGCGATGGCGCCGTCCCTTGTTCTTTCTTTGTCTCATCTTTCCAAGCCATGTCATATTTCTGTTTCAAGACTTTGGGAGCCGGTGCTTCCTGTGCTGTTGCTTCTGGGCCAAGCATGGGGATGTGTATGACAGGAAAGAGTTTTGACTGTGTGTGCTCAGCATGGTGGTGAAGCAGGTCATCTGTTGACTTTCGACAAAAAACTTGCCTTTCATCTGGGCGTACTCGTGTTTGAGATGGCCACTTGAGCACCGATATCACCGTGATTCTGGCGCTGGTAAGTCTCGCAAAGGATCTTCGGACTAATGCAGAACATGCTACTCAGGTCTATGGCAGCGTTCAGCGATATCTCTCGTTGTTGCTTGGCTGATTTATCCATGTTACCCACAGTGAACCAAAATTCAAACGAACAAAAATTCTTGCTCTTTCTCTATCGTAATGAAAACAGTTGGTAGCTCTACACAACACAACTCATCCTTCGGAGAATTTGCCTTGGATCAGAATTGAATCATTGGACTTGAAACGAGAATCCCTTTTGTGGCCTTGGTGAGAATAAAGTATTAGACACATTTCAGCTTACGATTGTGGTGATTGCTGCCTTAGCCAGCTTGACAGCTGCAAATTGAGACCAGCTAGGATACCAAAGTGTTGGAGAATTTACCTAAAAGTTTCATTTACCATTTGATAACACCACCTACAGGTGAAATATTTAAGCTGAATAACTTCCCTTTCAGGTATCTTTAGCCTATATAACTACTTTGCTTTGACAGTCTGTCAATTCCTTTCTTATGCGGTTCTTCGATTTCGCTGTACAGTCTATTCGGTCTTCTTACTTTCCTTCGATAGTCGGATTTGTTTCCGTCTTCTGAGAGTTGGTCATTCAAAACAAAGTTTTTAACAGTGCCGAAACCTGAGAAGGAGCGGGACGGAGCGTGAACGGAGAGTGAGGATCTTTAGATTGGGGAAGACGTGGACAAACAGGAATACAGCCGGTGATTGCAGCAGGACCGGAAAAGCTAACGTTAAAAGTGCGTCGAATGGGAAAGAAGAGCACACCTTTACGAGGGAAGGAAGGGAATTAAGGAGCAAAATACTAGCCCGAGGACACAGGTGTCGCCACCAAGCTGATCAGTGCGGTTCAAGACCAGATGACTTACGTGTCTTATGAAGAGAGGATGGCACTTCTTAACGAAAGGGAATGTCAGCAATTGGTAACCGTGAATCCCTGGGAAAGAAGTTGTCTCTTCTGTCTGCACTTGACCAAGACATTTCAGACTTGATCCTAAAAGAACTCGAGGAGTCGTAGGAAATTGGAGAGAAGGCTGACGACTACGAGCAAAAGATCCCGCTGACGATGATATCAATTGATGACGCCCCTGCCGCTTCGGAGGAGGGAGGAAAAAAGTTGGAGATAGCGCAAAGCAGCGAAGTTTCTTTTAACCGTAAGAGGGAAGAGAGTGCTCAAGAATCGAGGGAGCCGCGGAGAGACAATTTGGTCGAACACGGAAAGAAAGAGTAGTTAGGTGATGGAGTTCTCAAATTGATTGTACTACAGAAGTTACCACAATCACTGGTGACAAAGTATCGACGATGGCTGTACGAGAGAACCGAATTTGCAACGCTCAAATCATTGCTCGACTGGTTAAATCGAGAGTCGGAGTTGGCAACCGTTGCTCACGAAGCTGTGCACGTAATACCACCGTTGACGCTAACCTTCCAGAAAGGAAGATGGGAAACCGCGCGGAGCATCTACTCTTCAATCATTGACAAACGAAAGATGTTCCATTAGTAGCACAGCGTTCTCTAATTGCAATCATCTTGCGTGTACTGTTTGAAGTCTCACCCGTCAGCGAATTGCACGAGCGAAGAGCGATTATGCGAAAGTTTGGCAGACGCTTTCGGTGTTTGAAGCCAGGTCACGGCAGCGCCGTTAGTCTTTCAAAGGAAAAATGCAGCAAGCGTCGAGCATCACGCGTCAGTCTTTGTGAATCTACGGAGACCTAGCAGAAGAAGATTGACGGAGTGACAAGCCCTGACACCGATGGCGCTACGAAAACTCCTGTCACCTCAGGGACACCGGTGTCTTCAACGTTTGGGGGAGAATCATCAGTTTCTTCAGCGACGCCAACAAGCGCCAGCATCAGAACAGCGCTTACCACGACCACCATCAGGAACGGCGCGAGAGGCTCAGACAAAATGGTGCAGTTCTTCTCCAATTGCAAACGGCGAAGACTGTCCTCGAGTCAACTAACACGCAGAATCCACGAAGGAGAACGGTTCGAGGGAAGCCAGAGATAATACATTACGGAAAGGGTTAGCCAAACTCTCTGCTTATAGAAAGACACTCAAGTCATACTGATTAACCCCTTTGGAGCACCAATAGCCGCTGCGCAGCAATTAGTCCAGATAAATGCCCATACTTTGAAAGAAGAAAAAACGAGTGCGCTCGTCGGTCCGAAGATATGCGAACCGAACAGTCTTTTGAACTCGACATACTGAAATCTTGTCCTGGTTACAACGGGTTGACCCAGACATGGCAAGTGCTGACAACTTGTCAATGGACGTACTGATTGGCTGTGATTATTACTGGAAATTTGTAACTGGCTGCGTAAGAAAAGCAGAGGTCGGGCTCACTGTAATGCACACGAAGTTAGGATGGGTGTTCTCCGGACCGGTAGAAGTCACCAACGGCTGTCAGTTCACGGCAACAACAGGTCTCACGACAACGCATTCTTTACGGTGTGAAGTATGACAGGGAAAGTTTTGTCACCTGTTGTGTTAGGCATTACAGTCACGTGTAGTAGGTCAGGTGCCATTGTCGAACGGTGTTAAATCTATCTTTATGTAAATGTCTTTTTATAAGACTTTGTATTCTTGCCTTGTTTCAATCTTTTCCCAGGCAGGACCCCTTGAGGCTATTTTCGCTACCAGAATAGCTATCGCTTTACTTATTTTTTGCTTGACAGGCCTTATGAAAACGTGACTTTCAAGTGGTTTGGAATCTCTGTGGCTTAATAAGGCCGCAGAAACCCGAAAAAAGACGCATCGCGCCACTGAATTGATTGCAACTTTCACACACTGTACGCGAATGATTTTTGCTGCTTCTGAAAGATCTTGTGTTTGCCTACGAAGGAATCGAGCGATTTTTTTTATTTGCGATTTGACAATTTTATGCCCTTCCAAGCTTATGGTATCATTTACGCCATACTTATGGTATCATTTACGCCATACGTTTTGAGAAAGAAATATCTTCCGTTGCTGACACAATTTAAAAAATCCGTGCATCACAATTGGAGACAGGAGCATGAAGATCCCTAGTGCCAAGTTTCACGGAGATCCGACAATCCGTTCGCGAGTTAAACTCCTGAGAAGGAAGAGAGATTGAGGTTCGAGAAACAGTGCTTTTTCGATTCTGGTGCGGATCCGCTTTCTAATGGTATGCTTTGGACTAGCGCCTAGCGACGTAGGAATTTTGCCATCGTTATGGATCCGTCGCGTGCACAAGCTCGCTTGCCACGTACGAGCGCGGTCAGAGCCGATCTCACCGCGTCGACGAAGGTAACCTAAAATTCGCTCGGGCATAGATCTACGCGTACATGCACTTGTATGCATGCGTATCGGTGGCCGAAGTCAAGTGCAAATGACAGCCTCTATCTTGTTCAGTGGTGCCTTCGCTGTCAGTTTTCAATGGCCGCATCATCTAGCTTATCTTCAACGCAGAGTAAGACACTTCGCTCTTTCACCGAGAAGCGAAGTGCCTGTTTACCGATTCTTCTGCGGCCTTCTCCACCGCGTCCATGATCGCCCAGCTCTATCATGATCACGCCAAACTGTCCTGCTTATTCGGTGGGTCCATGTCCATAAGAGCAGTCAATTTGTCGACGTTCGACGGAGCACTGCCGATGTCGCGAAAGGAGAGCGAGGCGCACAGGTTAACATCATACGGGTGTTCGCCCGACCGACGACGAGACAGGGGAACAAACTGCTCAGCGTCATATGCAGTGCACTGCAAGACGCAAACAGATCGCGAGTCCATGTCGCTGTGACATGTAGATTTGCACTGCCTTTAGATATTGCTGTAGGCTGCTTTTACAAGATACTGGGAGAGATGAACTACTTGATTTGATGTACACCTTGACAACTTGACTGGAAAGAAGGCCGAGAAGACGGTATCACCCCAGTCGGTCTCTTGTATTTCGAAGATCTACGCAGCGCAGAATGTTTGCGGATGTCGACTCTTGGCACGGCTTCAGGTACTAGGTGGAGACTGATGCAGGCTGAGTGCTAAGTCGATTTCCCGAAAATGGTAGTTTCCTCAAACGAGGTTAAGAACAGTAGTTCTTAGGACGCGAAGTGAGCAATGAAAAGGATGGTGTGAAATGAGAAGACGTTTCGGCGTCAACGCCCTCATCATACGTCTTCTCATTTACTGACACCATCCTTTTCATTCCTCATTTCGCGTCCTAAGAACTACTGTTCTTAATCTTGTTTGAGTTGATCATGAGAGTGAGATTTAAAAAGTCCGTCAACTTTCTTCAATGGTAATTTCCCTGCAGCCTTTTTGACAAACCAGACTTGCGGGAGGTGCAGCCCCGCGCCACAATCGGAATTCGTTGACGCCCCGGCAAAATTCTCGCCTTTCGATGACACTTTTTGATGACTTCCCCTTTGAATTTTTTCCACGCAGTTCTCGACATACCACTCCTTATTCATTCTTCTACAAGGATATACAAAAAAGTGAAAAACAACAATTTTCTCATTTCGATGGGTCGGTCCTGCCTGTAAGTTAAACAAATTCATGTGTGACATGGTGTCAGAAGTACTGGATTTAAATTATTCTGAAGCAATGGCAAACGGAGGGTCCTTGTCGACGGCGGGGTTAGGACATACCCCATCAGTGCCGCTTCCGCTAGCGTTGGTGAGAGGAACGGGAAAGATTGGACAACATGGGTAAGGCAATGGAAGGATTATGCTCTTGTCACAAAGCTCAGTGAGGAGACAAAGGAGAATCAGGCCTCAGTGTTTGGAGGTTGCATAGGGCCGTATATATATATATATATATATATATATATATATGTATGTATGTATGAATTAGAGGTGTATGCCGGGCTTAATTCGGGAGTGAGTCTGACAGGGATGATGTCGAAAAGAAATTGAAGTTGTTTGGAGAATGCTATGTGGGACGGACGACTGTTACTTACGAACGATATAAGTTCCATTCCAAAGGGAAGGAGAAGGAAGGATGGCATATACATCGGAGAGCTGCGAAGGTTAGCGCGTACGTGCGAGTTCGCTAGTTTAACGCCGGACCAACTCATCCGAAGACGATTCCTTCCGTAAGAAATTGCTACGGAAGAGCGGTTTGTCAATGGATAAGTGTATCAGGACCTGCCATGGCCAAGCAGCGGAGGTATCACGTGCGAAGGAGTCGGACATGGCATTAAGGCCCTGCCTAAAAACCGAGGCGGAGCTCGGTGAGGTGAATCTTGCGTCCGGCAGAATGGGTCGTGGGCAATCCGGAGCAAGTCGGTCCAGTAACCGTCAGAAGTGTCGGTACTGTGGTATGGAACATACGACCTAGAGCATTGTCCAGCTTATGGACAGCGTTGCCGTCGTTGCAACAAACTGAACCACTTTGAGCCCTGGTGTCAGAGAAAGAGGCATGAAAAATGGGATGGAAGTGTCCGTGCTGCCATCGAAGAGAACTAAATTAGATACAGAGGAGAAAAACATGAGCACTATCAGTGAGGAGCATGCGCACTGATCTTTTGACTGTAGACGAAGTTCGCACCGGAAAACACTTTCCTGGAAATCTTTTCACACGTTTGCTTGTTCAGGACCAGTGGGTTCGTTTCCAAGTGGATACTGGTGCAACATGCAATATTATTCGGCATGAAGACCTGGAAGATACAAGCAAGATAAGAGCTACCTCGCAATGACTTCGTCTGATGGAACATTGGTGACAGAAGCTGGTCGAATCCTGTTAATTGTGCAAAGTGTGAAGAGCAAGGAGCAGTATCAACGCGAGTTCGTAGTGGTCACGAAGCGGATTGGAGCTCGAACAAGCCAAAGAATGGGACTGGCAAAGTTTAACTTTGAGAACGTTGCAGCAACCACGGTCACTGCTGATGGAAACCTACGCTCGAAAGAAGAGATTTTGGAGAAGTTCGGTGATGTTTTTGGTGATGAAGTTGATCTCATTGATGGCAGACTGCACTTGGAAATTGACAGATCCGTTCGCCCCAGTACAGTACTAATACAGCTTCCGGTGCGTACCATACCTATAGCAATGCAAGGGAATCCTTGGAGGTGAACAGATCGAGAGTGAAAAGAAACAGACACATTCGGAAGACTTCTCGTCGGAGGAAGATGCAGATCTCACATTTGGAAGATATGAGCAGCGAGGAAGAGGAAGAAACCGGGAATGAAGAGAGACCTGACAATGAAGAAGCAGCTGTTACAAATTTAGGAATCCACAGGACAGCACCGGACCAGAAGTGGCAGATTAGTTCGAAAGCCTGTCCGTCATCGGGATTGCAATTGATAGGCTTTGATCTAGGGAAGTTCAAAAGCAACAGCAAGATATTAATATTGTGATCAAGAATTGGAAGACTCGATAAACTCTGCATCATACGCGAAAAGGATGACCCAATCTCAGACTGCACAGCAAGACGCAGAGCATGTGCTGGGCGTGACTTGGGATATGGACACCGATTCTTTCATTTTTTGATCTCATGCAACTCGCAGAAGCAGCACGTTTGGAACCGACAAAGCGGAATGTTATTCGTGTCAGATCTCGTCCTTCTTTTCTTACCCTCTAGGATTGATATCTCCGGTTGTGGTCACATTGTAGATATTTTTTCAGAAGTTATGTCATGAGAAATTGGATTGGGATGCACTTCTCCGAAGAACATCTCTGTCAGTGGAGAGAAGGAATGAATAAGGTGCAGCGAGGACCGGTCGCGTCTCAATTTCAAGATGCTATCCTGACACAGGTCATGACTTCAATTGTCTTCGCATTTTGTGTGGATTTTCGGATGGATCGGTGCATGCTTACAGCTGTGTTGTTTACTTGGTGACTACTTTAGTCACAGGCACTTCGGTGCGGATTGTTGCATGTACTACCTCTAACAGCAATGAATATACCCCACCTGGAGTTAATAGGGGCTCTTCTGCTGGCAAGGCGTATTGGTCGGAAAAGATCAGCTCTCGAATGTTCTAGAAATTTCCCTCTGTTGGTTCTTCAAAGATTCTTTGATCGTTTACCATTGGATCAAGAACAAGTTATCATGGAAACAGTTTGTCCAAAATCGAGTCAGAGAGATTAGAAGTTTGGCATCTTTTGAGCATTGAATGCATTGTTCTGGAAAAGAGAATCCAGCAGACATTGCCTCGTGGGGAACATCCCTGGAGGATCTAACAATTCGCTACTTTGAACTTTGGGTTTATGGTCCAGAGTGGCTGGAGGAAGCTGCAGAACCTACCAGTGGTATTGATGGCCAGTCGGTCTTAGATGGCTTTTAAAAGAAGCATCAAGGAGCTTTCCATACCAATACGAGTCTACAGGCTAACGGCAGTATCACTGCAGAAAATTCTATGAGTACCGGGAAAATCATAGATTGTGACAGATTCCGTGAGCTACGCAAACTGATACGAGATACTGCACTTGTCCGGAAATTTATTGCACTCCTGAAAGCGAGTTGCAGCGATACGACAGCATCCAGGGATCTTTGTCAAACTGATTTAACTCTCGCTGAACGCTTTTGGATTCTAGACTGTCTAGAACTGATTTGAAATGATCACCGATTTTCAAACTGGCAACATTCATCGAATATTTTTGCAGTATAGAGATGTCGTTCTCACTTGCAAGAATCAAATTTGTCCTTTGACTCTATCCAGCCTATCATTTTACTAGCTGCCCATCACTTCACAGTGTTGGTTGTTCGACGTTGCCATGCTATGCATTTCGGAGTGAAGGCATCCTTTGCTGAGGTGCGAGTCAGATTTTGCATTCTGAAAATGCGGAGTGTGATCTGGAAGTTATTCCGACCGTGCCTTGTCTGCATTCAAAATGAAGGAAGATCCTTCCATGGCCCACCAGCGCCACCACTACCGAATTTTCGAATAATGGAAGCTGCACCCTTCACGGCGACAGGGTTAGACTTTGCCGGTCCACTCTGTCAATTCAGGCTTCGAAGGATAAAAGGTTCAAGGAAGGCATGGATATGTTTGTTTACATGTTGTGCAGGAAGAGCAGTTCACTTCCATCTGGTTCTAGGACTAACATCTAAGTCTATTTTGTGGCGCTTTAGACGATTCGTAGCAAGACGTGGCTGTCCGACGCTGACAACGTTAAGACTTTCCCAGCATCGAACAAACAAATCTCAAGGCTTCTCAAAAGCTCCCCGGTCTAGACAAATTTCTTTACGAACTAGATAGACTGGATTTATACTTTGGAGCGGGCACCGTGGTGGGGTGGTCCCTATGAACAGTGCCTACGCAGGCTTCGGCGGTACAAGACTATCCTATGATGAGCTCGCAACAGTTCTGGCTGAAATTGAACTTAAGCTGAATTTGCGACCGTTGAGATTTATCTCTTCAAACGACTTGGATGAGCCCTTGACACCATCTCTTCTTCTACATGGGCGCCGCCTGAGCTCCTAACTTCATGCACTAGCAGAATATGCAACAGATCCAGACTGGACTCCTCCACAAGGAAGAGAGAATCTGCGCATGCTACGACAAGCGGCACAATTGAATGTGTTGGCACCCTTCTGACAAAGATGGAACAAGGAATATTTACTAACCCTTCAGGAAGATTCTCAAAGCATATATGACAATAATCAGAGGCCGGTTCAACTTGGAGAAACTGTATCAGTGAGAGATGAAGGGCTTAATATAGGAAAGGATGGTAACATTCGTTGAGCTACTGGGAAAATGGAATCTAGAACAATCCGACGACCACTCCAACATCTATGTCCAATTGAAGAAAAAGGACTCTTCATTTTTTAATTTTTTCCTCGTTCTTCATGAATTTAGTTTTATATATCTGAGACACATCATCATGGTCTCAGAGGTGGGGGTGGGTGTTGGAGAATTTACCTAAAAGTTTTATTTACCATTTGATAATACTTATTTGACACCTGCAGGTAAAATATTTAAGCTAAATTTCTTGAAGTCAGGTATCATTAGCCTATATAACTGCTTTGCTTCGATAGTCAGTGCATTCCTTTCTTAGTCACCTCTTCTATTTCGTTGCCCATTCTATTCGGTCTCCTTACTTTTCTTCGATACTCTGTTCTATTTTGGTCTTCTGAGAATTGCTCATTCCAAATTAAGTTTTCCAGCACAAAGAGAGAACCTTTCCCCTTTAGTATTGCCACATCATGGTTCAGACAGCCGTCTCCAGCCATAGTCAGGGAGATCAAGCTCTTCTGAAGGAGGATGCTGTCATTTGAACCTAGAAATGACTCGACTGTTGCACAAGCGGCAACAGCTTTCTTGTTTGAGCTCCACTGAACAACAGCAACCGGTAGCCTAGGGCTCTCTCTCTCTGTATCAGCTGTTACTGAGAGAAACAAAACCCGTTTCACTAAGCTGTGTTCAGTCGAAACCTTTCTATTTCCTAGATATTCTTTCTCTCTCTCTCCCTTCTCTTTCTCTCTCTCTCTCTCTCTCTCTCCCTTTTCTTTCTCTCTCTCTCTCTCTCTCTCTCTTGTCTCTCTCTCCCTCTGTCTGTCTCCTCTCTCTCTCTCTCTCTTTTTCTCTCTCTCTCTC
>JAOWAR010148012.1:0-11627 GCA_028571005.1 Clathrina lutea | reverse complement strand
AAGAAAAAAAAAAAAATAGGGGGGAAGGAGGAGGGGGAGGGGGAGGAGGGGGAGGAGGGGGGGGAGGAGGGGGAGGAAGAGGGGGAGGAGGAAGGGGAGGAGGAGGTCCTCAGGAGGAGGAGGAGGAGGAGGAGGAGGAGGAGGAGGGGCTGAAAGACAATGATAAGGAGCGGATGAGCACGAGGAGGATCTGAGGCGGAGAAGGGAGGTGGACAGTGGTAGAGGTGAGTTGGAGGAGAAAAGGAGAGTGACTGTAAATCTTGAAGTGGAGAAAAAGTCACATTCCCGGGTGGACTGTTTTTTTTTTCGTCACTTACCAGGGTTTGGCACATTGGCAGTGTCAGGACTTAGCACCTCTCCAGCAACATCCATTCCTTCCACGTATTCTTCGAACTCCAGCTCACCTGGGCCATGTCAAAAAGGAACATAAACATGGACAATTTTCACGCTTCAAGCTGCATGACAGTTGGGGTGGGGGTGGAGGACGGAGGCAGAGGGGGAGAAAAAGGTAAAGAAGTAGCAAAAAAATGCAATTAAGCTGAAGAGCCATGAGCAACGGATTGGTGGCATTATACATAAGCAGCAGCTAAAGCAGACGTGAAGTTCCAGGTTGGTAGGATGATGGCATACTTTCACGCCTCTATGGCCACTTGTCAGCTGGTAGCCTTAGCACCCGACTTTATTTTTTTGCCAAGTCGTCCAATTTTCGATTCCACGGATGCATCGTCAAAAGGCTCCATGGTGTAGACTGAGAAGTAACTCAGTAACTCAGAAGTAACTCAGTGTTTGCCTAATTACTGGCTTTGGCCTTACTGCTGTACTCGCTCCCGAGCTATATCACCTGTCATAGCTATATAGCTTGCCCATCCCATCTGCCCTTGCCCTATACATGTACGCCAAAAGGCTCCATGGAACGAAGAAAGGCAACCATGGCGACCATGGTGACCGTTGCGCTCTTGTGTACGGTATCACGTACTTAAAATGAAATCTTACCAACTCCCGCAAATGCAAGAGAGAAAAAACGAAGGAAAATAAAACCACCGATGGGCGCACTGGGAATCAAATTGGATTTGCACTCCACGTGTGTGGACATGACCTAACACGCTATATTTGGCTCACAATCTTACCCCTAGGATATCATGTCCGAGACGGCCAACTGTGCCTCATCAGAACCACAGTTGACAATTATAAAAGTACCCCCCCCCCCCCATACACACACACGTGCACACACACATGCAAAAACACACACACATATACTGTGCAAATCTATACAGTGGTCCCAGCACGACAACACACAGTGGTTTGCACTTGACTCCCGACATCCTTGACTGACATTTGCCTACAGCTAGCCATTAAATAACACAAAAGGTGTGACATTAACACCTATATTTAGTCACCTAACAAACACAGACATCACAATACCTATTTCCAAAACGCACCAAGCCACTCACCTGGCATTTCACTTCCAGTGGCAGATTTCTTTACAAAGTTGTCCAGTGCAATAGTCTTAAGGGTAGCCGGACGAAGGAAGAAACTCATGTGCTTGGCAAGAACCTGGCAAAGAACCAAACAGAGAAAGGACAGCAAGGACCGGGGAAGAGAAGACGCACAAGAATATCAGCCACGACCAACCAGTCTTGGCAGCATGATGAAAACACAAGAAAACCAGTCTTGCCAGCACGATGAAAACACGAGAAAAATACCTGCGAGCTATGATAGACTATAATATAAACGTATACAGAGCGAAGCTGATGAGAAAGCCGAACTAATCAATGCCGCAATTCTTTCAACACAGCATATAAACGGAGGTAAAACCAAGTAGATTTCACAATAAAGATGATGCTCTATATTAAAACAACACTCCCCGTAACACACAGGCGGCGTTGCATCTACAAAAGGAAATATGGCGGACCCTGTTTTCACTGGTTTGGTGTAATACATAGACTTTCGCCGGTGCGAAGGCTGCCAAGCTTTTGCCGGCTGCAAAATCAAAACTTGCCCATGCACACGGACGAAGGGCTGAGTAACTGACGTAAACTTTGTTGAGCTTTATGCCCAAACAAAAGCACATTCCCACCAGGTGTCCAGCTTGTTTGAACGCAAGAACTTTGTAAATTTACTCTGGGTTCTCCTGCCTTGCACTTCCTTTTG
This sequence comes from Clathrina lutea, assembly GCA_028571005.1. Lineage (NCBI taxonomy): Eukaryota > Metazoa > Porifera > Calcarea > Clathrinida > Clathrinidae > Clathrina > Clathrina lutea. The sequence goes on along the minus strand of JAOWAR010148012.1, from coordinate 9,476 downwards.
TCGATTTGGGCTGAAAACGAATGTAAAGTAATCTGGCCTGCTACTCTCAAGGCATCAATCCTGTCCAATGTCTTTAACACACACGTTATCACGCTCAGCATTTGTAAAGGCAATCAGCAGATAAAGTCATAGCTACATCAGTCAACGAGGTCCTCCACACACAGCAGTCCTCAGAAGATTAAAAAGACTCTTCTCTGTAACTTGAAGGGTTAAGCCATTCGAGATTTCAGAAAGCCCTCTCGTCCGTTGGAAGCACAAAAAAAGATTTCACACTGTCCAATATAGCAACGCTGATACCACCATCGATCATTTCTGCAAGCTTTCACATGTCGATAGTGTGGACCGGATGAAGACTCGCGTCGATTCAGAACGAACTTCTAGGAAACCGCGAAAGGGATCATTTTCTCAGGTGTTGCTGCACTTTGGGGTGTCAGGGAGTGCTGCTTTAACTTGCAATTGGTGGGGGAATTGGACACAATAATTCAAATGACAAAGAAAGATGAGCTGTGCACTCTTGTGTGGGATATCACACAAGCTGAACAAAATCGTAACTCCTATATATACAAGCATGAAAGAGAAGGGAAGACTGGGAATCAAACCTGGGTAGTGGGATTCACGTTCAAATGCTCTATTGACTGAGCTATGTGCCCGATCCGCTAACCACTGACTTTAACTCTCATTTCCTCCGGGCAGCAAAAGGGTCACCCGAGCAGCTGATTCGGGCTGCCACTCCGAAGGGGTCGCATCAACCAGAGTTCACGCGTTAGAGAGAGGAAACGAACGAGAGTTAAAGGGACACTGCGACGCATCCTGCGGCTTTGAAAAACGCATTACGCTTTTCAAAGTCGCGGTGCTGGCACCGAGTGATTACGTGAGAATGGCCGCAATTTCAAGTTTGGACTTCACGAGGTTGGCGTGACTGGCGTCTATATGTGCGTTGATTCTGTATCTTGCAATGGGCTCTTCACAGTCCTTGCAGTTTCGATCACACGTTCGAAGTGCGCGCACTGCGTGAAAATTTGCCTGTACGCGTGAACAACACGTAGCTTAGAGCAATAAATCATTTTTTGGCAAAAAAATAATGGAGTCGCAAAAGCGTCGCAGTGTCCCTTTAAACTTGGTGGTTTGCGGATCAGGCGGTTAACTCATTCAGTAGGACATTGGAACATAAATCCAACTACCCAGGTTCGATTCCCGGTATGACCATTAATTAGTGGTTTTTTTCCCTTTCAATCCCTCTCTCTCTCTCTCTCCATCTTTCTCTCACACACACACGTTCCATATAGGAATTGGTAGGATTTAAATTGTATGAAGTGAACTGGACGTTTCAGCTTCAGCTTAAAAGAATCCTTTTGTGAGTCTTGCAGTAGCGTTGTCACTTGGCTCTGCCACCGACCGCTGACCACACCTCACTGAAAATTTCATATTTTTTTACCCAACCAATGTCAAAGTTATCAGCAGCTAGGCATACAAATACAAATACAAATACAGACCATCTATTGAAGCAAGACGCATCACCATATAAAACTTCAAAAAAAAAAGCATCACAAAAATATCCAACTCCTCGCGCAGCGAGAAAGTCTTCATCAGATGATATAGTTTTATTTTCCCTGCTGAAGAGCACCCAGCCATAGCTCACTTCTTGCAGATATCGCAAAGACATGACTTTCACTGTGAAGGTTAAACTGAATCGCAGCTGTCTCTCAACGCAGAAGACTGCAGTTTATATGCATCTCACCTCAGCTCGAAGCACTTTGCCATTGTCCTCCCAGTTGCAGAAACTGGAGCAGAATTTCAACATTCTCTCAAGATGCTTCCCTTCATGCACCTCGAATCTCTAGGAAGATGAAAAATGGCAGAAGAACTTTTTAGGCGAAAAAAAAAGGACAAAGAATGACTCAGACACAAAAAGAAAGAGAGAGAGAGAGCTAAGGAGAGAGGAAGATAAAGATACCAAGAAAGAGGGAAAGAGAGGGGTGGGGGAGGGGAGAGAGAGAGAAAGAGGAAGAGAAGAGAGAGAGAGGAGGAAGAGAGAGAGCACGGGGAGACGGAGAAAGGCGGCATATTCTTGACCTACTTCACAAGCGGTGGTGATATTTTTGATAAAGAGTTTTCGAGCTGCAGCGTGCTTCTCAAGGCTGCTCTTGTACATAGATGCTGCCGCAAAATAGAAGGAAAAAAATCCAAGTATAATCTTCCAGACAAAGCTAAGAATCAAACTGGATCAGAAATTAAATTAATGCCCCACAGATATTCCAGTAACGACACCCGAAACGTAGCCTTCCAAACCAATGCAAAGCACCCAGACAGTTCTAAACTTAATTTCAACCAAACTCTTGAGTGCCTCAAAGATAAAAGGAATGATTTTGAATCTTGCCATCAGTCCGTGTATGTATACAACGGCAGTTTTTGCACACTGTGGTAGCCTTCCTCAGGACACTGAATAGGAATTAGGATGGGAATGGATGCAAGTAACAGATATGAAGTCAGCCCACATACAAGAAGCAGACATTTTTCCGTTCACAGTTTCAAGGACCCTATTGCTCCCCCGGGAACACGTGCGGTGAGCGGTCCGGTCCGGCCGACTTGATTGTCGTGGTCATGCGATGAATAGACGGAAGTTAGATAGTTGCTGAGTTTGCCAAGGGATGGGGAAAGTGTGCCACCAAGGCCGTCTGCTCACGCGTGGCTCTGTCGCCTTCACGCCTGATCAGCTCCTATATTGCAGCTTTGCGCACTGGTAGACACAAACGAACTGCTCGCTGGCCGTCAAATCAAAACATAGTCATTTACAGGTTGTGATCCTAGCCTACGCGAGCACAAGCGCCGTCACACGCATTTTTTTTAAAAATTTGTTTGCATCGGCAGTTTGATCTGAGCGCAGGTGCATGATATCACACTTTGACTTTGAGTTCACATTTGATCAGCTCTTTGATCGAGCCTGCTCAACCCGTCCTGAGTGGGCCATCCGCGGTGGAGTGGCCTGGCTACTTGAGGTAACTTAGCTTGCCATGGAAGGCAAGCTCAGTAACATTTGCAATACAGATTACAGTAGGTGACTCAAACTATATCTGTCTGCTTCACCCCATTCTGCTGACTACATAGTTATGTTTGTGTGAGAAAAGATCATACATCATTTGCATCAAAGGTATAATTTAATTTCTCTGCCAAGTCAAATCGACAGTCTTGTAAGCAAAATAGCACTGGAGGTAAGCCTTCCCTATACACTATAAACCTGAGGAAGACCACCACAGTGTAGCCGAAACCATTAATATTGTTGTTCATACTAGACTGCAAAATTCTGAATCCTTCATATTAGTCCTCAACTTTTTACATCTAAAATGTTGACAAAATGGCATACCGAAATATGCATGCATGTACATCCACACAGAAGTGTGAATAAACAAATCCGGATGCCAGTCAGGGACTGTGGGAAAGTTAAACGGGTCTCAAGTGAAGAGGGAGTAGACGTTTAATCAACAAATCCATTAGGTGATTGCCATGCCCGGGCCCATGAACTGATACGCGTGCTGATACCATGTACTGAGTTAGAAGCTCACCTGCCTGGGTAGCGACTGCTTCTGCCTTCTTAATCTTTGATTCTAGCTGCACGACGAAAAGAAGCGAAGTTGCAGTTTCAACATCAGAAGGAAGAAAATATATGCAAGGACTCGACAAGGACAGGCATGAAATAGATGGCTGTAGATCTAGAGGAATGCTTTGGCGCTTACACCACCATCAGCCTGAAAGACAGGGGACAAGTTGAGAATCAGAGATGAGACAAAAAAAAAACAAACAGAAAAAGAGGAGATTGGCTGTGACAGGAGAAGCGACGGTCCCAATATGGCAAGTTCAGGTTCATTACTGTCTATCAAAGATATTCCCAATGAGTACTCACCATTCCTTTCTGAAGAGACAAGGCCACCCCACACCTCACACCTCACTTCACAACCACAGAACAGAGACCATATTATGTTGAGCCTACGCCGCAAGTCTGCAAAGGTGGCTCGTGCAGGTTTCTCTGTACATGATATGGCACATTGTCTCTGTGAACTTAATTCATTTTGGTCTTTCTCCACAGTGGAAGCTTTCCTTTTCGACTACACCCAGTCGCTCAATGATCCCCAGATATTTGGGATGATTGTAAACAGCCAATTAGCAGGGGGTTGCAAGGGAGCACGAGCAGGCTTCCACCTACAGGGATGCCAACATATCTGACCTAATCGCAGCCCTCAGGCCAATCTCAGAAACTTAAAGGTCCGTGTCACCAAACTCCGTGTTTGGCCCTCTGCTGGTGCTTGTCGCCACCACGCACACACCTTGCCCCTGGCAGGCCAAGGAACTAAGCGTAGTCCCTATATGCCTACGTTGACAATGGCCTACCCTTTGTCGAGGATTGTCTATGTCACACAAACCTGACCCCTGCCGCCACATGCTCCAGGTTTACACGGTGCTTCGATCAATTTTCTTCCATCACCAACGCTAAGTCGGTCAACATCCTTTATCGGTGTCTCTACATCCGCCTGGCCTGTCTGACCTGTCCCTTAGCATCCCCCAACGAACTGCAACAAATGTTGTTCAAGACATAAGATGGCGATCTCAATCCTACAAACAAGAAACTCAATACCACGCTCACAATTCTCACGTTATAGCTGTGGCCGAATAGAAAACTGCTGCCCGGCAATTCGAGATCATTTTCAGGTGGAGAGAATTTCGACCAAACTAAACTTGGCGATCCTTTTCGCCAAAGTTATATCTCACCTTGTCTGTGTCTTTTACTTTAGTCTCAATGCTCTTGTGAAACAACACGGTCACCTCGTTTCGGCTGTGGAAGGCCATGTGGTAGCTTCTTTTCGCCTACGAAAGCACCAAAGAAAACACAAATTGCATTTATACACGCTGGCCAGTCAGCCAGCCATCTCAGTCCATTGACTGCATGACAATAGAAAGAAAGGATTCTCTCCTGTTGGGATGCAACTGATTTGCTGGAAAACTCCAAAACCGCTGAGCGAGAGGAGACTCAGACGAACTTGAACAAAATCAAAAGTGTTTTGACATCTGACAAAGGAGAAACAATATTGAAACAGGCTTAAACCGGTGGTGTTTGAATTCTGGCTGCGCTAGAAGACGACGGCACTGCAATTTGAGCTTCCTGGACTTAACTGATTGTGTAAATCCAGCTATTGAATGGTGCACAATCATCCAGTGAAGTACAAATTTACGACACAACCACTAAGAGCACAACTCCTCTGCAAAAAATCTGGAGGATCTGAGATTTTGAGACTCAGCGCCTTCATGCTTGAGGTAGTAACACGGGCAAGTCTTCAGGGTTTGTATATTCTTCAATCAGTAAAAAGCCGGCCTCAGTCTCAGATAAGCTGCAGGGCAAAATTTACCTTTTCTGCTTCAGTAGTGGCATTCTTCAACATGTGGGTGGCCTCCAGTGCAGGCACAAGTGCTTCCTCTCTCAGCTACAAAAAGAGAATGAGCAAGAAATGCAGGTGACAGTGCAGTGCGCCGTTTTTCATGCAGCTCAATTAAACACTGAACTTCCTCTTCTTTGCTTTTTTCTTTCTTTTATTATTATCATTTGTTTTTATACCTTCTTTGCGTGCTCTTTGAACTCCTGTCGGTACTCAGTGACTTCCTTAGTCAGCTCTTCAAGTTTGAAGACTTGTTGAGCATGAACGTCAGCCAAACGGCTGGCCAGCTGGCCGAGTGGATTTCTCCATGCCAGGACAAGGTGTCTGCAGAGCAAGATGAAAGGAAAAATATGGTTTGAAGATACTCATGAACACATCTTAAATGGAGCTGCCCAGTGACACTGACGGTATATGAAAAGAAAAAAAAGAGCAGTAAGCAGTGTGGCTCTCTTTCTTCAGAGGATACAGTGAAATGTGCAGTGGAGCCCTGTCAGAGCCCGGAGAATGGTCACTCAGCGTGTGAGAGGCAGTTCACACCTTGGGGCCCCATGAGTGGTGCAATTACCATGATCCCCTCAAGGTGTTCGCTGCCATCTTGCCCGCTTTGGACTATCACAAAACCACCAGGTGGACCACCTGCACAAGAATGCTCTGACAGTGGAGCGGAAAAGCTGAGTTGCTGTCCCAACCACGAGAGATGACTGTCTTCATTTCTTCAAATGGCCTCTAACCCAGACCCTGATTCTTTATAAATGGTTTCCTTTTGCTCAGTATGGTCACATCAGGCCAACAACATCATGCCTGCAAGTGATCTCACGATCATGAATTTTGACCTCATACCACCAATAGGAGCCTAAAGCTTTGGTAAAAGCAACATCTGGCAGCGTAGGCGAATGGCGTTCCACGATGGCGTTCATTTCGTGCATTTCGAGTGAAATTCAAGATTTATCAAAAGCCTTTTGGACAGCCCGGTTGGAAAATGGAAAAGGAAAACATGTGTGGAGTCCGTGCTTGTCAAAAGCATCATGCGTCTTCAACAGCCTTGGCGATGATTCCAATGTTACCAAAGATCTTTCCTCGTCACAGCACAGGTTACAGGGATCGCCCTTCCATTCAGGCAACAGCATTTGTCAACTGGCCCACTTTACCAACGAACCGATCGTACTCCATTCATAAACAAAACAAATGGGCGTGGTTACATGGGGAGCCGTTTGACCACAGTTGCTCTCTCAGCAGCGCACTCTTTGTAGCTGCTTCTGAAGAAGAACTCATCCTCCCACACAAGAACTGAATGATCGACAGCCAGCGGCTGAAAAACGACACCAGACATTCGAGCCGGCTGTGACAGTCACACGCGTGCATGCGCTCAATCTAGGGGCGCTTCTGATCTCCATGACAACATGATAAATGACAGTGTGGCAATACGGCAAAAGCAACTGTTTGGAATCGACAAAGAATGACGGTCCATGTTTTGGGTGACCTCCTCGGTTTTACTGCCCACCAACCCTTTCAGCATTACCAGATCAGCCTGAAAGCCTTCCAGAAACGCTTTACAGATATCAATGAACAACCTTGGGGAAACCGAAGGCGTAAATTTTCAATCTTTCCATTCATAGCAGACATCAATATCCAATCCCTCGGGTCCATGACTGTCTTTTGAAACTCGCTCCCGTTCGAATTCGTTGACGGAGCTGTGCTGAGCTGCGAATGGACAATGTCAACGTCTATAATTTTTATAGCTCAACCTTGACAATCAAATTATTTCAACAAACGAAGCACGACAGGACCGAGGACGGTGGGACCCAGAAGTCTGCGGTGGTTCCACATGCATGAACCACGTGTTCATAGCCGCATCATCTAGGTGAAAGAGGTGCAATTTTCTCCTGCAAAACTGTTTTCCCTCGTGTCCTCTTTGAATTGATGTTCCTGTCAAAGCCTGCCTCACTTTCAAAAGAAAAGAAAGGGAATGGATTCACAGAACTGGAAAGTACTCCCGAGCAAGATGTGGAAAACACCTTGTAAAAGAAATCGGCTCTCCAACAACCTCATCCAACGTCTTCTGAAAAAGGTGAAAAAGCAGCTTTTTGAAATAAACTGTCTCTTAGTTACGTCGGCGAATAGCTCACTTAAATTATAAATGGGTATACGGAAAAAAGTAAGCAATTTTCACAAGGTTTCCTGAGAGCTTTTTCTTTTTCGTCGGCACCCACACAGTTTTTGTTTGGTAGTGGATTGCGCTGTAGTTTACTGAAATATCCTCCATTTTGAATGTTTCATAGTGCAGAGACTAGTTCTACATAAAAGCTTAGTATCCAGCACATGTCTACGGTGGCCCGCTGGCCACCCAATGGTCATAACAACTGGACGGTAACGGACACATTTGCTGCATACCTAACTCTTATGTGGAAGTTGCCCATTGGCAGCATGCCTAGCCTAACCATCTTCACACCGAGAAAGGAGAATTATGTTTTACACCCGTGAACGCAAAGTGACAGGGAACGAAGAAAAAAATCATTGGCCTCAGTTGGGGCTCGAACCCACGGCCTCGGATTTGCCCTCCAATGCTCTAATGATTTTTTCTTCGTTCCCTGTCTGTCCGCCTGATGATCCGTGATTATCCTTTCTCATTCTTAATCTTCTTTCTTAAGCTTCTCTCTCTCTCTCTCTACATACCAACACTGTTGCAAATGCACGCTGACCAATTAAAAAAATCTGTATCCTTCTATTCTATTACAACTAGTATGTAGCTCAACTATCAGCATGGGAGTGGGATTTTGACTCGTTACACGTGCCAGTAAGTTCTTTCACAGCAACAAACAAAGAGTTGCGTTTGCAACTGTTAAGCGGTTTGAACATTAGCAGGTGTCTGTTTAGATCTGCTGGTAAGTGATCAGAGCAGATATATACATGCCTTGCGGCTTACGGGTGCGCAAGCTTGCGGTACTGAGCGATTTACCGACTGCTTTAGATGGTGCGCAAGCGTTGCTCTACTTCAGGTGTGTATGAAACGCGGGTGTGTTATCCGGTCAGCTGCATGCATGCCAGCTGCAGTCAGCTGCCCGAGACAAGAACACCAGTGGCAGAGGAAAGCGACCGGATCGGACCCGAGATAACAAACCACTCCAAGACCTACGCTGACATCTTCGCCGCGGACTTCTGCAGGTCCTTTCCGAGTTTGTGCTGCTCCCTGGAGCAGTGCTCTTCCACTTTCACCCTGAAATAACAAATGCGTGTTGAGTAAGCGAGCAGAGAACGGACTGTGGACGAACAGACATTGCTACGTGTACAACAAGCATCGAGCCGATTGCCTACCGCTCCTTCAGAAAGAGCTCAAAGCGCTCCAAGTTTTTGCAGCTCTGCTTCACGTTGTTGTAAAGCACTTCCATGCCGCCTTCGCCCTGTGAATTTTCAAACAGAAAAAGGAAAGTTAAATTATATATCCCTGTATAAAACTGCCGCTCCGACGAGGCAAATCGCAGGAGCTTCAGGCGCTTACCCAGAACTTATCCTTCAAGGCAGCCATCAGGATCAGAAAACGGCGCCCCCAACAATCAGCTGTTAAATTCTCCGAAACGAACTCATAAAGCCACGGGTCGGCTCACTCGTCTTATCCGTTTCAATTTGACGGACCGATATCGAAAGTTGCGGGAAAGCCGACAACTGAATGGAGAGCAGGCCGCGCCACGATAATAACGATATCACGCAGCATGCAGCGCAGCAATTCCCGGCCCGGCCGAGGCGAGATCTAGCTGCAAAACAAGAACTTGAACAAGCACTGGAAAGTGCACGGAAGTAGCGGTACCACCGGTCGACGCGCGCGCGTCATGCGTTGCACCATAGCAACGGGTCAGCATCACGTGCCAAGTCGCGAAGTCGACGTGGTCCGAGTCGACGGAAACGCAAACTTCGAAGTTGAATGAATTCGAATTCATCCACGGTCGGCGGGGTCGCGGGCATGAGGGCTCGAGGGCTCGCGTGAGCCGATTTTTATGTGCCGAGCGAGTATAAGGGAGCGGGTCTCAAACTTTGATCGACTCACGCTAGCCCTCGAGC
>JAOWAR010148001.1:0-11628 GCA_028571005.1 Clathrina lutea | reverse complement strand
GCCAAGCCGACTTGGAGTGATCGGAGAGGAGAGAGATAGAGAAAGAGAGAGAGAGAGAGAGAGAGAGAGAGAGAGAGAGAGAGCCGGAGAGAGAAAGAGAGAGAGAAAGAGAGAGAAAGAGAGAGAGAGAGCGACAGAGAGACAGAGAGAGAGAGCTTCTTTGTGGCTGGACGTCGTGTCATGGTCAGCTGTCGATAGGTCGCAGTGTTTTCTTTGTTTTTTTGTTTTTTTGGTGGGGTGGCGGGCGGTCATCACAGGATTAATCAGGTTGAGCCTCTTCGAGTTGTGTGGGCCAGCTGATCTGCTCGCGTCTCTGCCTATCAGTATGTCGTAAGCTCTGACGGTCTCCTTGGACAACCTGCCCAGAGGCGACGCATACACGTGACCAAAGGCTCAGCCTTCAAACGCTCGCATGCATGTATAACTTTGCACCCTCCTGAAAAAGGAACAACTGCAAGCTTGGCGTGTACTAGACTAAGGAGTCCTAGGGCTGAAACGAGTACGCTTATCGAATATTCTGAAACTTGTCGAACGATTTATCATTATATTATTTTTATGAATATTTGTGGATTGCCCAGCAGAGGGCTAGCCCTTGATCTAGGGGGGGGGGTCTCCAGGCAGAAAACATAACAGGAGAATAACGGAAACATGGAGGAAGGCAAAGGAAGAAAATGTGAAGATAGAACAGATTACAGGAGAGGAATTAAGAGTCCTTTTCGACGTGGGAAAGGTAAGGTCGGGGTTGCGAGCTCGATCTAGTTCAGCAGTCAAGGATTTTACATCTCCCAACTACGGAGGAAGCATGTTGTGGTAAGGGTAGAATTTTCATCTGAGCCAGTGCTTTTCAAGAGCTTTCTTGAAGGTGCGTGTGTGCTTTCTTGCTTGAATGTCGGAGGGTAGAATCTTCCACAAATGGCAATGCGATGAAAGAAAGAGTGCAAGGTGCGTGTGCTGCGTATGGCAGGAAGAAGAAGTATCAGGGGTTTCCTGTGGTCGCAGGACGTTTTGGTGGCGATGTGCGGGAAGAGGCACTCGTCGAATGGCAGCCAATGATACTGGAGATGGGCATGAAATAGAATCATATACCAGCGACTCCCCGGCGCCAGCGTAAAGCAGGCCAATAAAGCTGCCGGAGGAGGATGATCTTTGGGTTGTACCAATCAGCTCGAAGGATCGTGGGTGCGATGCTTGCTTGAATTTTCTCCCGTGAACTGACATCTTCAGTGCTAAGGGACCTGCAGTACATTGACGGCAGAGGCATACTATGTAATCCATACAGGGCCGGACATACGATGTACACAATTTCACAGCGGCAGGTCGAGGCTGGTCCCGCGACATAAAACGCAAGAGGCATGCAAGCTTAGCGGTTGAGCGTACGAGAGATTGGGCGTGGTTGTGCCATTTTGGCGTGTTCGATATCGTAACGCCTAGGTGTCGGTGACTGGTCGCGACGGTTATCGGTTGTTTCTCAACGGTAATGGTGGCGGGATATTCTTGTTGGTGGACAGCAGTTTTGCTTTCGCCTGACCGAAACGGCCTCGCCAGGAAAGAGCCCTAGCACAGATGCCGAGTCGGTGTGCTTAGGGTGGGAGTGGTGTACCAGTGTGTCGTCAACGTATACTTCCATGGGAGTAGTGCCATCTAGTAGGTCGCTGATGAACACTAAAGAGCCCTAGAGAACACCGCAATTGACGGGACGTGAATTCAAAACTGATTGCCAACGCGGACGGATATGGTAGGTGGCGAGAGATGGCTGGAAAACCTGCGAATACTCCATGGGCCAAGGCCCAGTGAAGCTCGATCGATCGAAGGCTTTGTTAAAGTCCAAGAACACTGCGGAGATATCTTTACCGTTATCCAAAGCATGCGCACGCAGCCATTTATCAACAATGTATACAAGCTGGGTGGTGGTGGATGTCGTGGAAAGAAAGCCAAATTGGTGATAGGCAATGATTCGAATATTCTAAAATGGCTGCCATGGTCACACTGCAAAAACAAAATGGCTGGCATAACCAAAAAATCATATTTTTTACTCAAAATGGCTGCCGATGACCTTGCTTGCTGGAAGTGTTTAAGCTCTGTCTACAGACTGGTTGGCAATGGCCTCTTCATCTTCACGAAAAGCTACTGTTATTGCTGCGAGAAGACAGCCAGGGCGAGAGAAAAACAGCGAGAGCGTGGGACAGAAAGAGCATCGCCAGCAATCAGCAACATGCACTACTACTACTGGACGTGGACATGTACATTTTGTACATTCCGTTTTCAGATCAGTTTGGTTTGGGTGCGAGCACAGGAAAATTTTGTAGCTCATGTCGGGTCATGATGGTCAAACTCGCTGACCTCACCCCACTGTACCATGTGTACTGGACCGTGAATCTTTTAACTGATGGCAGGAGGCGTCGCATCGCAAGCTCATACGCACGCGCAATCGCATGAACCAACTTGAACGCCCGGCCATGATCAACACATGTACATGTACATACAGGCGTGAGTCATATTGTATGATTACGGCAACCGCAACATGCTCACAATCATACGCGTGCGCAATCGATCGTAGACGGACACTATACTGTATAGGCGGCCGCGGCCAGCTGCCCGCGGGCGCGAGCGATATCGAATCCTTAACGAATGATATTCGGATTACTCGCCATATTCGTCTCAGCCCTACTAAGCACTACCTTGTAATTTGAGTTCAAAGATCGGAACAGACTTCCTATTTCCACTGAAAACTGAATAATCTGGACACTACAGCTTCCCACTTCGAACAGACACGCATGTCCCGTTGTCAATTAAACGTCTGCTGAGCACAACACACTCTCGGAGAGGGTTTCGTTCGTATCTCTCCGATTACGAGTCAGGACGACTTCGAAAAACTTCAGTTTTGCATTCTCGGCTGAGAAACGATTTGAGAATTTAATACGTTGGAGAGAAACTCAGAGTTTGAAGAAATGGCTTGAGACGAATGCGCATTCACTGGACACCTTTTCAAAGATTTCAAAGTAATGGAGCAAGCTAGGTGAATTGCTGTCGTAATTAATTTTTTTCTTAGTCGGGGGAGGGGGGAGGGTGTGAGATGGCGCTCGTCTTGTACTTCAAGAGGTAGCAAGAGAGGTCCAAGCTGAAGGCATTGGTTTATCTTCTGGTTATTTTCTCGAACTGTTTTTCGACAACTTAGTTCGTTTTAGATGAGTTCAGCTCTGTAGGAAGCCGCGAATTCTTTCGTCGTTTCGGACCGTCCGGGCGAATTCGTTGCGGTCGATCTTGCCGTCGCCGTTAAGGTCCATATCGCTGAAGACCGAGTTTGTCCGTTCTCGCAGCTCGATGTCCCGCGTCTGTAGCTGGTAGCTGGAGAGGCTGTCTGTCCCGCTTATGTTATCATAGCTGCTCGTCCACTGCAGCGTCTCAGGGCGGGCCGAGTACAAGTTGCTGCTTCTTTGTCGATTGTAAGTTGAAGAAGTCGATGAAGTACGTCGATCTTTCATGGCGAGAAGATCGAGAGCGTAGAAAACCCCTCGCAGCTCCTCGGGTGAGATGACGCCGTCTCCGTTGATGTCAAAGACGCGGAAAATCCAATCGACCTTTTCCTCCTCTCGGCCTCGCTGCATGACGGAAAGAGCGTGAACGAAGTCGCTGAATTCAATCCGCCCGAGAGATCGGTAGTCGAAACTTCTGAAGATGTGACTGGCGAACTCGTGCGAGTCCTCGGCCATTGGGAAGAAGAGTGCGTAGACCTTAGCGAACTCGTCCAAGAAGAGAGAGCCTTTAGGAGCGACCTTCAGGAAATCCCTGTAAAGGTCCTTAATCTCGTGTTGAGAGTAGTGACTAGCCTGCGACAGTTTCACCAGCAGATCCTTGTCAAGACGAGAGGGATGAGAAACGACGGCACCCATTTTTTTTCTGAGCAAAAATGGAATGGATTAAGTACCAAACGGAAGAAATAGGTCACTTTTTCCAGATGCCTCGGAGCGGAATGTTTCGCGACGGCTAAACTTAAGATCTGGTCTTCCTGCCTTCTTTCCTGCTCTTTTTATACAAGTTGGAAAGGAGAGCCGATCATGCTGCTGGCCATTGGTTGAATTGACCGATCCGAAGGGTGCTGGGAAGGAAGCATGAATGGACGAAAGAATGCTCAATTGCAATATTGTTTGACCGGAGAGCTGATTATCCCTGGGGCGCATTGAAGCCCACACGCGGCTCGCTTCCACATGTTCCATGCTAGCCCGCCGGCCCGCCCTGTTGACGCTCTTCGCGAATGGTTTAGTGATGCTTGCTGCGCGCGGGCCACCGCCACTTGACACGCTCATGTCACGCAGCTTGAGGACGAGTTAGGTTACGCTCACAGAAACTAAAGAACACATCAGGCAAAGCTTAAAGTTCTCGATGTGAACAGCTCAGGCAGGGCTCACGTGTATAAACTCTAAGACATTTAATCATCGATTTTTGGAGAAGCACGAGCGCGTCGTGCGAGGCCGCAATGCGTCTCTGGCCACACTCCCTAGGGGCCGGGAGTGGGGAGGAGGAGGGAGATGCACCATACTTTCAATGTGGCTCAGTGACCCTAGGTTGAGAACAATTTCAAGTAGTTTTACATGCGCAAAAATGTGAAGTTTTGGGAATACACTCGAACTTTCTGCAATGCATTCTCGATCTTGTTCTGAGCTGGATTGGTTGCTAGGACGCGCATGCGCAATCAGTTATGCTTGTGAAATCGAGTTTACCGGAGATTTTGAGCAGCATCTAATCCGCAGTTCGGGCAAATATGGTTCCTAAAATATTCTCTGGCCCTGAAGGAGGCCAACCCTTTTTTGAACCACCCGACAAACAAAATTCTTCAGGAAGTCTTCCCTGCCTAAACTTTACATCAATCATTTTGAACACCCTATTTTTTTTTCTTTGACAGTTTCTATATTGAAAAACGCAATCCAGCGTTCTGCCAGCAAGCTGCTTCCCGGAAGGGCAAATTTACACTTATAATTAGGAGAGCTTCGGGCTAGAGTGTACGTCTACTGTGTATGCCCACCATGCTGTCATCCTGGCAGTGATATCTCCACCTGACACGCACTGTCCCTGAACTTCTCCCCGTCAGTTCGGACAAAAGGGGATTAAACTGACGATGGCGTAGAACGCCGAAACGTGTTTTCCAATAAACAGTTCGACACTTCAAGAGTCGTGACTCGACAATACTTAAATGGTAGAGTGTCATCAAGACGTGTCTTCATCCTCTTGAAAAAGGGAAAAGAATTCTAGCTTGGTCTCCCGCTCCACATTTAACCATGTGTGCGCTTCCGATCGACGGATGGTCACAGCCTCCGAACAGACAGTCGAGAGTGATGGCCGAAAAGTGGTTAAACATGCTATGAGACAGAACTGATCATGGTAGGCTATCTTGAGAAATGCAAAACCATTGAGAGAATAAGAGAGCGGCAATATTAATGTCATAAATGTCGTGAGAGGTAATTGACTCGGGTCGGTTGTAACCGGATTGAGTCCAGTTTGGGTCATTTAACCTATGAGAGTGTACTCAGTCAGTCGGGCGTTCTCACGGAAATGAGGAATCATATACGGTGAGCAGCAGGGTATAGCTCATATCATGATCATGGCCTTACCAGACAATGGAGGAATGTATACCACCTAAACTTTCGCTGTAAGAATGTTCAGGTAATCTCGTGTTTAATACATTGTACTTGACATTGGTGCCGGGCTACTCCAGCTTCGGCACTTCAACGACGAGACTCAATCTCACCAAACTCTGATTGTTGCACTCTTCCTGTCTACTCAGTTCATCGCGGCAGTTTCTTCAAAGTACGAACCGAGAAGAATGAACACTCGACATTTCGTTGCCACGCAACAAAGTTTGTTTTAAGACAAGAAAAGACCTGTAAAAGGCATTTCAATTTTGAGAGGACCTGGCGAACTGAAAGGAGAGAGAGAGAGAGAGAGAGAGAGAGAGAAGAGAGAGGAGAGGAGAGGAGAGGAGAGGAGACGAGAGGGGACAATCACACAGCAGGTTGCATCGCTTGCGTGCTGTCAGGCAAGTGCGCTTGCTTGCGCATGGCATAGTATGCAGGAAAGTACGATCAATATGATCCATTGACAATGTGATCAACGGACCAATATACCGTCGCGACCGGGCCATCGGCGAGGCAGCGCAGCTGAGAACTGCCTGTCATTGTTTCACAATCGCTTCAGACCTTTTGAAGTACTTCATCCACAATTTAGCTGCTTCTTGGCTCTTACAGGACAAGCGATATCGTAGCTGGAGCGAGCGGCTTGAATCCTTTCGGAAATCTTTCGAAAGCCAAGTCGAGACGAGCGTGTGGATTTGTAACAAATGCCTTGAGGTACATGATTGTTCAACCTAAGAAAAAAACGAACTCCGGTGTGATCGAACTGCTTCATTCTTCGTGAGATCTCTTCCAGGGCCAGTGGAGTCCATTTTCGCTCCCACCTCAGGTTTTTCATCGGTCTCGCGTCAATGTCAAGGTGCGAGTTGAGCGAAGCTAGTTCCCTCTGGCTGTAGCCAAATTTACCAATGGAGAAGCCAAAATACACCCCAACATCGGGGGACCGCTCGAGACACTGAGGCGTCTCGATCGATCAGAATCTTAAAATCCGAAGACCAGATTCCTCAGCCCACCAAAGTAGGCCGGATATAGAGTGAGGCAACATCACAGATGTTGGGTCCGTGTATTGATGTTCCAGGATGTTAAAGTGGTTCGATCTCACAGGCTGGGGTTTGCATGGGTAGACTTGCATTTTTAGCACCAGACAGCGTAGCTGCCACGTGTGCTGTCTTCTGCACACAGGCGACGAAAGAGCGGCCTGTACCCACGCTTCAGTCGCAGCCCATCCAACACAGTCTCGTTGTCAGGATCGCAGCTGCCGATTAAGGCTACCAACGACGAAAACGCCGAAAAAGGCATCCGTGAATCCCTTCTTCGGACACGAATGTTGCGAGTCTGCTGTAATTCTCCTCCTTCCGCTGCCTGGCCTCAGACAGAGCCTCGCGGCCGTTGTCAAAGGGGATGGCAACGTCGACCAAAGTAGCTACCTTGTTTTCATGGTCCACCAGTTTTAGGTCGACCCGAAGATCGAGGGGAGAGTCAGGTGCATACATGCGCGCAAGGCCAATCAGCAGATGCGCAGAGTGTATTTTTTTTTTCTGTGGAAGCCGGCGCTAGGAACGCCTGTTCGTCATTCTTTTTTCAAAACTGGCCTGATCTAAACTAACAAAAGCCGTGCTTTTTCACTTTCCACGATAATGCCCAACCTTGTTAACCTAGCCCTTGACGCTCAAACATCAGAGACGTACCAGGCGTGCACGCGGTAGTGGATAAGCGAGTGATCACAAGGTGTCGCGAAGGACTTCATCGAACAGCCTTACAGAAGAAACAACCCAGAATTTGACCTGATCCGCAGGCCCATACGGGCAGCTTGAGGTTTAGACAATTGGTAGTACTGAAATGCATGGAATAAATCGCCTACAGCAGTCGCGGCTGTCGAGTAGCTGTAGAGTCCTCCTTCCGTTTGTTTGTGTTTGCTGATCCGTCAAGGATAGAAAAGTTTCTCTTTCGTCAGCCGCCCTCGCCTCCTCAGGCCGTCGCCCGTGTACCGCTCCTTGGCCTTGCATGTCAACGGACTCAGTCAAATCGGACTGCCGAATACGTACCGATCGGTAGTGTTTTCGGCGTCAGCTCGTCAGCTAAAATTAATAGGACTCAAGTGGGTCTAAGGAAGGTACATGTTGACACTTGAAGTGCGACCTGATCGATGACGGTTCTTTGGTCGGTTGGCATCAATTATGATCAAATTTATTTTTGAAGTTTACAGTGTAACGAACATCGAGCAAGATGGCCAACAATCATTCCTATTTGGCGACAGTCCGAACTAAACTATCTTTCGACTTGCATGGGCCGTGCACGGAACTGTGAAATTCCAGGCACGGAGAAGCACTTCGTCGCTTGTTCTTGGTGTATTGCTCTTGCGCATGCGCAAACATCCGCGTGCAACTTAGGTGTCTTTCCAATCCAGTGAACTCTGGCAAATCTTGCAAAAGAAAAACTTACTGAAAAACATCAGCGGCAACCTTGCCGAAACGTCGCTAAAATATACTGATGAAGCTGTAGCATACTGCCACTGTAGCATACTGCAACTGTTTCTTGCAATGTTTGGCTCCCAGCGAGAACTTAAACTGAACATGTTTTTTCCATGGATCAATCGAGCAATAGAAAATAGGGCTCAATGGTCTAGAAACCAAGCAAAAGAGGATACAACCGAATGGTATAACTTAAACTGCAGCATGAAAACTGCATGGCTAACACACACACACACACACACACACACACGCACGCACACACACACACGCACACACACACGCACGAACACACACACGCACGCACGCACACACACACACGCACACACCACACACACACACACACACACACGCACGCACACACACACACGCACACACACACGCACGAACACACACACTCGCCAGTGACGCCAGCAAACTGACTGGAAACTCTACACAGTCCTGCCCGCACCTCACTCAACGACAACCCACATGACTAACGTAGTGAAGAGAACCTGAAAAAGGTGGCCGAAAAGTCCGAAAACTCGAGGGGTGAAAAGAGAAAGAAGGGGAAGAAGCAAAGACACCAACTGCAAGACAAGTCAACACAAACTAAATGACGGCAGGGGAGGTACGTGTATTCTACTATTCATTGAACTCACGGGCCTAAGCCTGCTTCCTCACACCGGGGAGCTCAGGCTTGGCCGGTGCCGTATACCCGGGACGACCATGCCATCCAACCACAATCAGTGCGACCAAGCCGGCGATGTTGAGGCTCTCAGCCGCATATGGAAAGCAGTCTTAGCTTTGAGATTTCAAAAAAGTGTCACGAATGATTGGTTACGATTTCGCTTGAATGGATGAGGTCGTGTGCTTCAACCGCGCTTGCTATCAGTGGAGATTCGCAGCACTCAGACTATGCGAGATCCATTACTGCTTTGCCAGAAAAAATCATAATTTGAACAGGACTGTCAGATTTACATGTACTTGGTTCCGCACCCTGCATCTGTGTTATCGTTCTGAGTACTGGCTAGCTTTAGGCTAGAGGCACACATTCAACAGAGAAGTTGAGTCAAGACCAGAAGTACCACTGCTACGATCATCTGTTTACAGTCGACCAGACTGAGCCAACATCTATCAAATCCTGCAGGCCTGTAGTCAGTAAACAGATGTATCAAGTAGTACATGCAACAACATTCTGCTCGCCATGCATTCCCACAGCTGCGGTCTGACCCAGCAGTACAACGGTGACTGGCTGCGTGGAATAGGTAAGTCTCGCGTGGATTGAACTACAGCTTTAACCCAGCCAGTATAATTCAAATCTTTCTTCGAGTGGTATATTTTTGTGCTCAGAGCTGCCTATGCCTTCATCAGTACCCGACCGCAGACAGCCGCCATCTTGAGTGTCGCTGTGTCCCCATGAGGGGCGGCATTTTTTTGCCTTTTCCGGAAAAGTTGTCCCTGCATGGTTTACGTGGTCAACCAATACGAAGGTCAGGCTTTGAAACTACAACTTGTGGTTCGTGAAAAAGGAAACACCAAGATTCGGAGTTCACGTCATCAGTGAGAGCCGCAGTTATGGTTGGTCTCAAGTTACGTATAACTAGCGTGCAGCAGAGAAGATCAGCTGGCTTGAGCCCTTGACAAACATTCTGTGTACAGCAACACGGGGTGATGGCGGGAGAAGCCCTAAACCCCAATAACAAGGACATTTGACGACGCTCGGCGTCTTTCCTTTTTCACACCTCCGGCTGAGATAACAGGGGCAGGCTCGTTTCCGCTTGTCGAGACCGCCCGCTGGACCACCCTTCGGATCGAGTGGTCCTGACAAATCGCTTCTCAATACCACATTGCCAGGCCTCGAGCAATTTGGTCTGGACTCTTAAATCCGAAGGACTCGGAGCTGAGCTCGAGGGCGCCATCTTGCCGACTCATTCTGATTCACCTATTTTCAGGCGACTTGCTTTGCTGTCAATTAGTCAGCATTTTGCTTCGACTGGTCTGTTATTTTTGCAACCTCCCAGGTATCTCAGCGTGCCAACGTGCAGATCTCTTCCTGGGTGTCATCTCTTCAACGACTAACAGCTCCTCGGCGAATCATGACCGCTTCAAAAGGACGGTGGGATTCGGAGAAGCGTTCTTTTCAGCGGGCATGACGTTATTGGTTTCCTAACCCTGGGGTGTTGTCACCTTGTAAGGAAACCGAGCACCTTCTTGTTGTCTTCTTTCTCGCAAGCACACTTATTGAAGAGCCGTTTGTGGCGGGGGAAGAATGAGCACGTGGAGCTTTGCGTTTTGGATGCGCGGCGTGAAGCTAGCCCACGTGGTGCCCAGCTGGCACTGATCGTGAGGAGAGTACTTCTGCTCCACTGAGCATGTTCAAGTGGGAAAACAAATATCTTTTTTTTTCACAGGTGCCAGCGATGTAGTTGTGCCTTTTGTTCATCACCATTCATTCAGACAAATGCTTTCACTTGCCCGGGGATATGGCTCAAGCGGCCACGGGCCAAAGGCCCGTATGCAAGTGTCTGGCAAACCGACAGCACCCCCAACAAGGTTTAGAGCTCGTGGATCAAGATCTTCATGTAAAACGGTCACGTTCTTTACCCGGAGGCCAGGACTTTCGGCGGACCATCGCACATGTTACCGCGGCAGTTCAAAGCTATCAATGCCAAGCGAGAGAGGAGGTTGTCAATTCCTAAAGAGTCTGAGAAGAGAAGTCTCCTCAACTGACGAACCCTGCCCATAACCGACCCCCATTGCTTCACTAGTTTTCAACAGGAGAACAAGTGGAGATGAAAGCTTGCCGATAGAAACGGGCGAAGAATTTTTCCGGGGCCCTGAGGCCTTCCATTTTTGTACCACACGCGTGGGAAGAATTCACACAATCAACTGACTTGTCCATAGGCCTCCAAGCTCTCGGAATCCTGAGCGTTTGATGGAGTCTAAGCCAGCTTCCCTTGGAGTTCCGCCAGGAAGGTCTTAAGAAACTCACGAAGGCCATTGATTTCCTTACCTTAATGTGGTGTCGTGCTCACGCATTAATGATCGAACCGAGCCCTTGCTACATTCGTCTATCGCTGAGGGAAAGAGGAGGAATTAAGTTATACGCTGGCCAGCCTACACCGGTGTACCTGGAGATACTTCGCTTCGGTTGGCTTTCATCGAAGTTCATTTTCTTTTTCTGATTTTAAACAGAAGGCGCTAACGTCAAACAAGTTTAAATTTACGATTGCGGAGTTCTAGGCTTCCGATGTAAATGCAAAGTCGATCGAGCTCACCGCTCTCAACCGCTCGTTTCGGTCAAATTTGTTACCGTCGGTTTTCCACATGGATTGCAATTCATTCTGCTTACGATCCGGTACACCTATACAATCATACCTGAAGGCCTCGGCATGATCACGGAATCATCGGGTCTGAGGGCCCGGGCTGAAGGCGCGCAGCGCCTGAAGGCCGAGCCCGAAGACCCGATGATTCCGTGCATCATGCCGAGGGCCTGAAGGTATGATTAGAGTTCATACGGACGCACTTGGATTGAAGTTTGAAACAAAAGAAGA
>JAOWAR010147990.1:0-11630 GCA_028571005.1 Clathrina lutea | reverse complement strand
TGTGTGTGTGTGTGTGTGTGTGTGTGTGTGTGCGTGTGTGTGTGTGTGTGTGTGTGTGTGTGTGTGTGTGTGTGTGTTTGTGTGTGTGTGTGTGTGCGTGTGCATGCGTGTGGGCAACGCAAGAAGGAAAGCAGTTAGAATCGAGGAGGGCGCTAAGACCGGCAAGTACTCTTCCTCTTACCAGCCTTTCTTAGCGCCGCCTTGGCGCTTATCCAGATTTTTTTGATCCCCTGTCAGAGGGAATTTCCTGTCGATCTGGTAACTGAATTGCATGAGCAAGGATTACTGCATTATCTATTGACATCACCAATAGTCTTGTTGCTAGGTGCTGATCGGCTGCACTGTTTAGATGTCATAGCTATGGTGACGGGAATTTCCCATATAGTGGCCTATTCGTGGAACTTGGAAAAGCGCCACGCCGGCGCCAATATATGTGCAGGGTGCCGGTCTTTACTTCATACTCAAACTTTCTGGTTTCATTGTGACCTTGCGAAACGTTTTTTCTTTTGTTTGTTTCACTAACTACACAATATATCACGGGGGACGGAAGGCAGGATCAAGCTCGATGGTGATAGCAATGCTACTGCTATAGCTACTGGAGATTGATTGGTAGTCGGCACCTATTCCTGGCACATGCCGATTCAACACTGATAGCCAACGCCGACAAAAACGTGGTACCGGGTGATGTTAACAGCTCTAAACGACACCAGCACTGGCCAAGCAATGTGGCGATAGGCTGGTACGACTGGTCGTTGGTCGTTTCGGTTCGTGGGCAAACTTTCATATTCGGCACATTGTAGCTTGCTGCCACATCAAATATTGAAGCCCTGAATGTCGCATATTTGGCATTCATGACAGTTACCAAGGTTAAAATGTGGCTAATAGCCCGGCGTCTGTTGATTGCTGAATTGCTTCAACCGTGGAAAAGAAGCCATGGGGAGGCACGGCGTCTGCCCAGAATGAAGGTGCAAGAGCCATCATGTGAGCCGGTTTGGTCACCGCCCATTCGTCCATGCCGTCTCAACGTTTATCCCAGAAACAAACAGACACCGGTGTGCTTTATATACAGCCGCTCTACTTATGTGAGAAAGGGTACATTGCGAAACCTCTTACTCACAGTGGCGATCAAAAAGTGGGAATGCACAGGTAAGGGATTTAGCCCATCCATGATGATGACCGAAGTCGTTTTGGGATTAACTGGTTGCTCAACCCTCTTAGTCCCATTTCAGCTGCACTACCTTTGGGTCAGGATGGTGGTGGCCTCATCATAAACTTGAACTCTTTGAGTAGGACTGTGGTCCCTGTCTTGCTAGTTTTTGGGGTTCTGTGCAAAATACACACGTAGGATGGAAACATCCAAAGTTTAAACGGCTGTCTTTAGAAAGTGGACATCTTTCTTGTCACAATAATAATTTAAACTGACCGCCATCCGATAATTTTCCATTTACTACTTTTATACTTTCTTTAATGACTGAATTATTTAATGGATGCCCTTGGCGAAGTAGCTGCTTGCAACAATCCTCCCCACCAAGATCAGTCTCATCCCAATGGTGACCAAATCCAGAATGATCCCACGGTTCCAGCATCATCGTATCTGAGTGCAAGCGGTGGTACCGCTGTGGCAAATCCAGGCATCGATATGCACATCATTCAAGGTAAGTAAAGTACATAATTAATCGTGTTTTCCAGAACATCGCAACTCTCCCTTTCTGTGCGCTGTGTGTACTGTGTTGAAAGATGAAAACAAGGCAGAGCAAACATTGGTATGTGAAAGATCGGCCTTGCTTGTCTGAAGTTTGGAAAGGCAGTGTCCCATACCTGAAAGGGGAGCAATCACTGAAAGCTGTGTACTTTTCTCTACTGGGGATGTTGATAATGCTCGAGGAGGATTCTTCTTGTCATTCTTTCTCCTATTTAGTCAGAGTTTCATTTCTGTGTCGTTTTCTGTATTTGTGTGTGTGTGTGTGTGTGTGTGTCTGCCTCTCTTCTCTCTCACACAAACGTTCTCTCTCGCTTGCCACATCTCTCTCTATCCCCTCCCTCTTTATCTCCTTCTCCTTCCGATCACTATTCCTAGCCTTAGTTTCTTCATTCGTCTCTTTATCTGTTCTTACGTAGTTCTTCCTCTTTGAAGCGAACCTGCTGGATTTAGAACATTTATGATTTTTCCATATTGTTTCGTTTTCTCAATCGCAGAGTCATAAAAAGCACAGTATTTAACGAGTTGTGGATGGTTGATCCCAGCATACCTAGTCTCAACCAATGTAGCTAACCGTGAGATCATAATGGATATTTTGCAAAATTAAATCCTTGCGCTTCCCATCTGAACTTGTCGTGTGCTCTTCTTTTCCTTGGTATTCTTATGAAACAATGGTAATTTGCATTGAAAGCTCATGTGTTCCAAACACCATGTCACTTAAAGCAACATTCAAGTTTTGTATTAAGTTTTGCGTGAAATTTCTCTGTAATTCTTTTTCACTGAGGAAAAGTTCACTGTAGCATAATATATTTGCAACTGTAAAAAGACATTATTTCCTGAGACTTAGGAAGCACCGGCCGATACTTACCAAGGTGAAGCCGAGTCAATGTCGCGAGGCAATTTTGAAGCCCGTATTTCCAAGGCCGAGGAAAAGAAGGGTCTTATCCTTAGGCTTCGATGTCCTGTGGCCACTGAGCAAAATCAGATGGCCCTGATCTCCTCGGCACATGAGCGGGAGTAGAAGGAACTCATCTGCAGCCTTGCCAGAGAACTACCTGGCGCTTGACATGATCTGGCTCATTGTTGTGAGTGGCATTCCAGTAGGCTAGTGCAAGCAACACGGTCTGGCTCATTGTTGCGAATGGCCTTCTTGTAATCTAGTCGGAATGGCGTCCAAAGAAAATCGTCGTTATGCGTGGAGAAGATACAAGTATTGAGGAGCTTTCCGAGAAAGCGGGGCCACCAAACAGTAGAAAGGCCACCAATATGTGGACGAAGATTCTTAGCTCATTCTGCACTGAAATGTAATACGCCTTCATTGACCTGGCGACATGCTCCACTAGTGAGCTCAACAATTTGTTACGCAAGGTTTAGCTGTGTTTTAGAACGAAGAATAGGGTGTATCAAAAGGGGAGCTAAGTCGCTGCACGAGCACTGATCCCTAGATGGCAAGAAGGATGACAGCACAGCAACCCGCACATCACACTTTGGCATTTTCATTAATTCTTTGCAGTACATTGAACGGTTAACTATCAGAATTGGCTCTTGTTGCAAACGGAGGGTCAAGTGTTTCCACAATGTTGAAAACAGGCAGAAAACAGATCGCGGAGATGTCTCTTGTACTAGCACTCAGGCTGGTTCCTCTGTCCTTAAAATGGGTGAAACAATCACTTACTTCATATTATTGCACGGTTAGGCAAACAAAATCTTGCCTGCTTGTGAAATGCATGGTATAAAACGGAAGTGAGATCTAGGTCTGGGATAATCGATAATGATCAGAGAGGCAAAACTCGAAGCAAAAGGCAAAAAATAAAAAACATGTTTGTCTTGGATTTGTAATTTGCAATTATATACCAATTAATTCATCAGAAATACAGTTAAAATTTGTCAAACATGAAATAAATATCCAAATCCTTGCAGATGCGTGCTGTGGGAGTTTGTGGAGACTGATGTGGGATTGCCGTGGAGGCTGTGCACAACAAGTTTCAGCGGTGCAATTATCAAAATTCAGAATTATAGTATCCAACGAGGTCAGAGCTACTATACCGACCAAACACATTGTGCTTTAAAGTTCGACAAAAATATTCAATTGTGAAGACGATCTATACTTGTATATCTGCTTCTCTGACAATGATACTGCACAATTGTCTCTGTAGTTACAGACTCATTATATCCCGGGAAACTTGTTCACTTGGGAATCGGCTTGGCGACAGTGGAGCACTCTTCCTCACTGAGGCAAACCTGTGAAGCAAGTGAAGGAAAAATCCGTCATGTCAACTCAAGAGGCAAATACAAGCATGGGACTCTAACTTGACGCAAAGATATCTGTTGCTGCTATTGCCTCAAGCATGGTAGTTTAGGGAAAATTGCACATATTGTGTTTGTGATATCATCTCTTAGTCGAAGAGACTCTCAAGACAGTAGGCCCGTGGCTGTGGTGCCCAAGTCCAAATAGAAAACCGAGTTTGCCCATGTGGCACTCAGTTGTGACTTGACACCTTGAACTAAAAATGGCCTAGCCAACCTAAGCATCCAGGAGATTTATGTTTAACAGGCAGGACCAACTTCAATCCTATTGCCCAGAAACCATTGAGCAGTATCTCAACAACAAAAGGAAAATTCTCTCTTTTCAGGTCCCAGCTATCGTGGTAGTAATACGTGAAGATGTTATATGTGCAAGTACATAATTCAACAAGCTGTGCACGGTGTCATATACCATCGTGACAGGGAGGTAGAAGACAGGCAGGACAAGACATCCTTACATCATGTCTATAAATAATCAAACATCACTTATTGATTTCCATCAGGAGCCAGCAAATATTCAAAGAAGGAGAAAAGAGGAAAGATTAATTTTCCTCTTACCTCATAAAACGGCTCATCGTCGTCGTCATCCTCCTCCTCCTCCTCCTCCTCCTCTTCCTCCTCTTTTAGGCTTTCAGGCATATGGGGTTGCTTCCATGGCTCAGTGTCACTTTCTACATTGACAAAAGACAGTCAGATTAAAAACTTGCCCCCGTCATCGATAACATTGGTCTCGATCCATACAACACAGACTGAGAGCAATTCACAATAGGGACGATAGAATGTTGTGCGGGAACACTTTAAATCTTCCTCAATATTTGGCCTGTCGAGCTGTGCAAAGAGAGAGAGAGAGAGAACAACTGAATTTACTTAACAGTGGCAGTGCAATACTTTCACCGCCGTGAGACCATTGAAACATTACAAAGGGACTGCTCCCAGTTTATATATTGGCAAGATCAAGAATGTAGTTATTACCCGATGTTGGCAGTGATTTGCTGCTCTGACTGATGCTACGGCTGTGGACCTGCAGCAATCCTAACAGTGGATGTTCAATGATCTGAGACTTCTCCATAGCCTGCAATAATGTTGCAAAGAGCGCTGCTGACCCATGATGACGCTCTGCCCAGAGACGCAGCTGTGATGGACCACCACCATCAGCTGTTCGAATGGAGGCGTTCCCATTGCTGTGAGACTCTGTCGCTGGCGGCAGGCCAAGCTGAGCGCACAGGCGATCCATCTGGTGTTGCTCAAGATGTTTTTCCTGCTCCTGAATGAGCTCAAGGCTGGCCTTCCATAAATCTATGCAAAAGTGACAAAGATACATTTTATGTATATTTTAGGCCACAGTGTATATTTTTCTTTGTTTCTCGTTGTGCGTGCATTGATTTTTGTCGAAGTCGAAAAGAAACAAACATAATGTTGGAATCAACAACTGACGAGGCCCACACTGATTGGCCGCCAGCATGCACACTTGGCTGTAGGCATACACTAGCACCGTAAGCGTTGCAACTCACGCTAGCCTCTCCTAGCTCCTTGCTATGATGATTGTGAGTCCTCGTGTGGTCACGCAGATAGATCTACAGCTAGTACCCTGGTGCACTGGTAGACTACAGTTACCTATAGTCCGCCGGCCCAAATCCAGATTCTTAAAATTGCGAAGCCTGCATACTACTCAGCACACTAGGCCATCCAAGGGTCTCTTACTTCTGTGGCGACAAAGAGATGCTGCCAGTTGCTGCAGCTCTCAAGGAAAAATATCAGACAGTCCACTAAATCTCTGCAATGGGTAAGTCTCAGGGGAAAGAGGAATTTGTGCGAGGAGAGAACATAGATAGAAGAAGGTAGAAAGAGGAAGACCCGCAAATAACTGAAGACAGACACAACGAGGGCCTCTCTCCGCCCTCCGTGCTGTTTGTCTAATTCTCTGTCTGTCTGTTTGTTTGTCTGTTTATCTGGGTCTCTCTCTTTACCTTTCTCATTCTCTATCTCTCCTCTCTTTATTTCTCC
Source organism: Clathrina lutea (assembly GCA_028571005.1). Classification (NCBI taxonomy): domain Eukaryota; kingdom Metazoa; phylum Porifera; class Calcarea; order Clathrinida; family Clathrinidae; genus Clathrina; species Clathrina lutea. Next base: position 5,623 of record JAOWAR010147990.1, on the reverse strand, counting down.
CTCTTTCTTTCTATGTGTCTGTCTGTCTCTCTTTGTCTCTGTCTCTAACTATCTGTCCGTCTATCTGTCCGTCTGTCTGTCTGTCTGTCTGATTCTGTCTCTTTCTCTCTCTCTCTCCCTTCGTCTTTCTTTCTTTCCTCTGTCTGTCTCTCTTTCTTCACGTCTCTCTTTCTTACCTATCTTTCTGTCTGCCTGTCTGTCTGTCTGTCTGTCTGTCTGTCTGTCTGTCTGTCTCTCTGTCAGTCAGTCTGTCTGTTAGTCTGTCTGTCTGTCTGTCTGTCTGTCTGTCTGTCTGTCTGTCTGTCTGTCTATTTAACTGTCTGTCTATATGTCTGTCTGTGTGTGCGTCTATCGGCTTGTCTGTCTATCTCAGCTCATGTGAGGAAGAATACTGTTAAATGTCATATTCATCAGTGATCGTCTATTTTCCAAGTATCAGAATGGTAATGACTTCGATACATCTACTTTTTGGTGAACACTATTATACCGCTGAGCAGTGCTGGCTAAAACTACTGTAAGTGTGGTCAAGGCAAATGAACCAGTGACTTGTTTATTTCAACATTGTGTTTTTCCTCACTCTCCCATTACGTTTTGAAGTCGATGTACCGAGAAACAGAGAAAACCACACTCACACTGTGCCCCTACCCGCAGTATCTTCAGATCACCATTACCGATACCGGTATACCTCATGTCCATTGTTCAAGAAAGTAAAATTCACAGGCAATTCATTGCTAAGACCCTTACCACTCTCCATTTCTGCCAGCAAATCAGGGTGACTTTCACCGTGCACCTCTCTCAAAGCTGACATGAAGATGTTGAAACTTGAGAACTGGAAATTCCCCAACACGTTGCACAGAAGTTGTCGGCAATGCTCGTTCTGCGTTTGTGGCTCCAATGTGATGTCTTGGTAAGAGTCGGACGAGAGCTCAACCACTTCTTCCTGCAAGAAGACTTCCGAGATTTTCCTCCAGAGAAGTTTGTGAAAAAGGAACTTGAGATATGGTCGGAGTGGCCGCAGGAAGGGTGATCGCCTTGCAGCAAGCTCAACTGCCACGCAAAAGAAAGAAAAGCATTGGTTCGGGTTATCCTTTGCACAAAGAATGAACCTTCTTTATCCTTTCACGATATGCCATCCTGGTTGTCACCATACTATAATTTTTTCCAACTAACCCTCTTCGTTAGGAGTCTTTTCATTCAAGTGTGAGCTGCAAGACATGGCAAGAATGGACTCTGCTGCCATCAGTTAAGGGATGTCTCTGGGGGTAATATTTAGTTCGGCCAATTTTCGGCATTTTTGACAATGAAACTTCCACACGCCATCCCTGGGACGAATAAGCGTGTCTTAATAGAAAATGTGACATTTTGATTGGCTGCCATCTCAAAATGGAGATTTTAGGTTTTCAGAAAAACCAGCAATACTGCACTTACAAAAAGGCTGAAGAGAAGTTGGGTGGCTCTACTCAAGCCTAAAGACCTCCTTAGCAATGAGTGGAATTGGGAAGACTGACCAGAGGATTTGCCTTGACAAGCGAAAAAGAAAGGTGACCCATCCAAGGCTCAATTTCACTCCACGCATTTCATATGGGCCCTAGAACCAGCCCCCCAAACCACGTTGAAACTAAAAAAAGGCTTCATGATTCAAAGCGAGCTGCGTTCTTCCCAAGGAAAATTTGGTATCTGTCATAATTTCCTATTTCATACATTGACATGGTCTGCGTTCAGCTTATGACCACTGTGGTAAACCTTGATGAAGAGCAGGAGGAAGACTCCTCAATTTCACTACATGCAATTAGAATAGGGCCTGAGGCAGATCTGCTCTAAACCCCACCCGAAGGGTCATGATCCGTAGGGAGTGGACTTTTCCTAAGGAAAATTCGATATCTATGGTAAATCCTTGTTCTGTCCATTGTAGAATGGTTGGCGTATAGGTCTTGTTGAACCACATATAAAAAGGAGAAAGTGGGAGAAGAACTCAACAATTGACAAGGAAAACTTGATGAGTGGTGGCCACTCTATTTCTACAGTAACCAAAACGTTCTCTTGCCTCATTGTAATCTATTCCCCGGTGGTGCGGCCATGCATATTGCCATGCACACATAGGGTCAACGGCCAGTCAGCCACGCACGTCTTCATGTACAGACAACTTTGATCTTGCGGGTCAAGTCCCTGGCGTTGCTTCTCAAGTGCAAATGCCGGAGAGTTTCACGAGGAGTGACACCTTATCCTGCGGGAATGATTGACTTCAACTGGTTGTATCCCGCTACCTCTTCGCACAGTTCACGCTCACCATGCTAGATAACATACGCAAACAGCATCACAACGTTGTGAATATGGATTTTGACGGGGGAAGTCCCCCGAACACAAATCAGCCTGCTCAAAAAATTTAGCCTTACAAATTCTAGGCCCTGAAAGTACCAAGCGTCAAGCTGATCACTTTGTGCCTCTTTATCCAGACATTCACTGCGTTGGCTCTGGACAAGTTCGATCATTGTTGGCAATGCCCTCCAGAGATTTGAATGCCAACCTTGTCCTCAATGCTCTGCCCAAATTTTGTTGCTAGTGAGATTTTAAGGAGTCTTACACATGCAAGTAGCAGGTATGCGACTTGCACAACACAGCCCCGAAAACATGCCTTAACTTACCAGAGTGATTGAAAGGTTTAACAGCAGCAAATCATCACTACTCTTGCCAATTATTCCCGTGATCAGGTTGATATGCGTACTGTTGACATTCACTAGTATGAACCTTTAGTTACTCCCTTGTCTCTCTCAGCCGTCTCTCTTCCTTCTCCTCTCTCCTCTCTCTCAAGGTAAGAAAGTTCATATTTCTCTTAAAAGAAAATGAACATAAAACATGCCCCATAGATTTTTAAAGTGAAATTCACAGAACACACGGCCATTTCAGCCTCCCAAGAAAGATACCTGCGTGAGAACGCTTTCGGTTCCCTTCCAACAGTGCCAGATCATCTCCTCTGAGACGGATGTTCATGCAGCGAAATGGGCAGGCCGTCACATCAGCCTCTTGGCTACCCACAGAAGATGTACTACCATCACCTTAGCAACAACAAACAGTGATTCAATTTTGTCAGTGCAGCCTTCACCTCTCGTTTATGAGATGCTTCACTTGGAAATATCTGATGTCGTTAACATTAGACCTGCAAGTTTTGACTGAGACATCGTCTTGGGCAACTTTCACATACTAAACTGTGGTTGGTACTGCTTGGGTTTGCTCTATTTGCAATCAATAAAAAAGCTTTCTTCTACCAACTTTCCGCCAGGTCACAACTTGAATTTGAAACAAACATGTGGTGCTGGCAATATTGGTGTTCCCGCTTTCAGACTGATTCCCTTAGTTAGAAAAAAATATACCAGGTTGTTGGAAAATCTTCTGCTCCAAATTAAGCCTCTTTATTACAACGAGGAAGGCAAACCGTCCTTTTGCACAAATGTGTCCTTGCTTCTCCTGCGTTCAAACAAGATGACATGACCAGTTGCTGCATATTTGATGTCGTGTTCTTCTAACTAGACACAGCCAACAGTTGCGAGGAACACTTTGACATAAATGTCAGATAGTACCTCAACAGAAAAACCAGAGAAATTAATTTCGAGACCAAATACAGTGATGTCCGCTGCGTGCTGGATAAAATAGCAGTATAATTCTTGTTTCTCACACCAAGCACCGCAGCCAAGCAAACTAAAGTCAACCCAAAAGCCGGCAAATCAATCGCTACATAGCGTATCGTAATGTTTTACTGCGGTTGATGAACTTAGTCGTTATGCGATGTCAATCAAGCTCAACACATCAAGTAAGATATCATTGGGTTGCTGGACAATATCCTGTAAAACCAAGAAGTGAGCTGTTCTTTCCTGGTCTAACACAAAGAACCCAGAGAACATCTAACCTGCACCTTCCCTCATTCTCAATGTCCGTAATCGCCCCATTCTACCTTTGCTTGGCCGCTTCAGCCTCTGCTCGGCCACAATGGTCTTCATTCGCAAGAAGCGGTCTGCGAAGAAGTGATGAACCCTTCGCCCAATCTAACTCAAAAACTGTTTTCCTTGTTGGCTTGCGCTCTGCTGCCGACAATCGCCCTCCGCTGCCTTCGCTTCCTGCTGATATTCTGTTGTCACCTCCGTTCTGCCCCAATGGTTTTGATCGGACGGTGCAATTTACAATTGAACAACACGCCATTCGCCCTTCCACAGGCAGTGACGTCTCTCATTTCTCAATGCCCTTGCTTGCACGAAGAATGAATTTATAAAATGCACATATTGCTTTCTTTCCATCTTTTCCCAATGCAGGGCAAACATTGTGATCATGAGATACTACAGACGAAATCTTGGTCAAGCTGATCGATCATGTGACATTGTTTCACATGCGAATACCTTAAAATATAGGCAGCATTTTTATGTGAATTTTCTGACTTAGATACTCACAGAAGAATTAACTTCCTCTGAGAACTGTGCTTCTCCGCAGTTGAACTTTTTCTGCTCAAATTGAAGGTATTGTTCAGTTTTAGTTTCATCACCTTCTTTGTAAAATAACTTGGACAAGGAAGAATTCAATTTCCTTTCCATGAGGTTACTGGTTTGTACAAGATTTGACTCTAGATAAACAGCTCTGATAACTCTATGGCTACATATGCATTAGAATGGACATGCCAATCCCCTAAATTTTTTTAAAACATTTTAAGAGTGGTTGGAACATAAATCGTCAAGAATTGGAAATACTTCACGGCTGCCAAAGAGTTGCCACCCCCTTACACTACCAGGTGTACCGCCCATACTATCTATACATGTACTTTCAGTGCTATCCTTTAAGTGTTCTGCTGTGGCTGAAAGGAGCTTGAGGGACCCACTATTACAGTATCATCTGCTCACCAGAGCGATTGCTCAACACAGAAGTAGCGCCAGCACCACTGCCTGACCTAGACAACGGCTTAGAGCGTGATGTGCTTTGAGGCTGATCTTGCGCGTGAAGCTGTGAGACTGAGCTAAGATGGTGATCTGTGCCATCATCGTTTGCAAGGGCATCTTCATGGGCTTTGGGATGTGCTGAGTTATCACAATGAGAGGCACCAACAGCCATGTGATCTTGTTGCTCTCTGGCCCTTCAAACAAGTAGAAGAAGCATCAAAGTAAGGAAAACACCCAACAGTAGACCCACGGATGTTCACAAGCCCATCACAAAGTTCTTCCGGAAACAATCACAAAGGTCTAACTGTTGAAATTGAGAAAACTTTGTAAATCTAGACATTTTCACACAATCAAGAACCTTTTGCAATCACGATATTTCTCTATGCACAATGCTAGCGCTGCATTATATTGTGTAAGAATTGTAGACGAGTGTAGTGTATGAAACGTATGAAAATAGAACACATACATACATGGCCAGCAATGCAATGACACGCACACAACGAGCACCGGTCTATTTTTATAAAAAAAATGCCATCACGATTTTTACCTGTAGATCTTTTTCACTGGAGAACCCTTTCTTTCTTTTTCCAAATCCAAATGAGGGCTCGAAAAATTCTGCCAGCAAGCGCGGCAGCGTCCACAGAAGCTTACCTGACGATTCCTGTACAGCGTTGGTGCTAGAATGAAATAGCCAGACCCGAAACGGA
>JAOWAR010147989.1:0-18810 GCA_028571005.1 Clathrina lutea | reverse complement strand
GGCTCCTGCACGGTGCGGCAACAACCATGGGCGGATTTGAACCCGCAACCTTTCGCGTGTAAAGCGACTGCATAACCGCTGCGCCACGGAGGCACTTGAAATCACGATCAGGCAACCGCACGTAAGTGATCCAGGCCGGCCTATGTTCAACAAAAAAGTTCATAGGGTGAACGTTCTCCCCATCGGATAATAACGGCAGGAAGGAGATGTTCAGAGGAATTAAGAGAGCAGGAGGGTGCGGGAGAGGGCAGGAGGAGGAGGGGGAGGAGGAGGGGAGGAAGAGGAGGAGCAGGAAGAGGAGGAGGAGGAGAGGGAGGAGGAGGAGGAGCAGGAAGAGGAGGAGGAGGAGGAGGAGGAGGAGGAGGAAAGAGAGGACAGCCTGTCTCTACCTTTTAGAAAGATGAGAAAGACTTGTGAGACCATGATGCCTCCCGTGAATTGATATGATGTGATGGTGTAGAGCCTGATTGCACGGGATGATAATTCTTGTCCGCCTGGCAATCACCTGCAGCGGGTTCGAGCCCCTGTATGAACAACCAAGCTGATCTCAGAAAAGTTTTCTTTGAACCCCCAGCGCAGCTGCAGCCTACCTCTTTCCTTTGTCCGTGTTTTGCACAGGTTCTTGGTGAACTTCTCTGGGAAGGTCAAGCGTTCAGAGTGCAAGGTGCTTACTTCGACGACTTTGACGGAGAGGGATGCCTTGAAGCCTCCAAGACTACGTTTCCCTCTCACTACAGCTTACAAACATTGCAAGACATGTACCTCAGTCGTCTGCAGCACTTTGCTGAGGTCGTCGATATAATGAACAAAGCCGGATTATTCCCCATTTTGGGAATGAGATCTCAATTCGGGACGATATCTCAAGGGTGCCTACTGCCTGAGGAAGATGTTTTGACTCACTTCCAGGGTGTTGGCTTTCTGCGAGAGGCTTTGTTTACTGCCGACGATCAGCGTACCTCGCAAAGATGCTCAGCGTTTATTTTGAACACGCTGCGTGAGGTGAGAATGCAGATACCTACGCTTTTCTGGTCCCCTGTGGAAGCTGATGGCTCCCTGCCAGTCCTAGCCTTGCCAACATTCCTTATCATCCGTGGGACATACAGCTACTTTGGAGCGAGCAGTGGTTGGACAGACAATGACTTCCATTGGCACTCCGAGTATGACGTGCGGTATGGCCTGGCGATGGACTTTGCTCAAGTTCTGGACCAAAACATGCTTTTCAGACGCCAATACAGTTGCTGCACAGTAGAAGTAAACTGCAAGACTTTGTCTGGCCACATTGAATTCAACAAGTGCAAAAAATCTACAACCAAACCCCCGAGCAGCCAAACAGGCGATCCACAAAGTTATTCACACATTGACTAGATCCTGCTCAAGAGATTCTCTTCCCACAGCTGTATTTTGCAAATGCTTGAAACCACTATCCAGGTCTTGAAGAAGAAGAAAATGATGAAAGAGCTGTACATATGTTCGTACATACACGCCTCCAAACGCAAGAGGCTTGAAAGCTGCACAGCAGCCTTGATTCGGCTTAGAAAATCCATGCACACGTGAACATGCATATATGCATACAGGCCAAAACACGCAGAGCTTGAACTGGGAGGCCAATGTTCATTACAATAGATGGGGCATGGCAGTGAACACAGTTGGTGTTTACCGCTGCCCAAGATTTCTTCATTTCCTCTACACGTATAGCTAAGAAGGTTGCCCTGAAGGGCAGGGAACTGTACCACGAGCCAATGAAGTAAAGGGGGTTTCCCTGTGCTCATGATCAACTGGCACATCAAGAATAAAACAAGCTTCCAAGGGTATGATGTGTCAACGCATTGAGAGGAGCAGCTCAGTTGAATGTATGATGTGTCAACGCATTTAGAGGAGCAGCTCAGTTGAATGTATGATGTGTCAACGCATTGAGAGGAGCAGGTCAGTTGAATGTATGATGTGTCAACGCATTGAGAGGAGCAGCTCAGTTGAATGCAGTCATGATTACATGCATTGGTTAGAGTAGATCCAATTCCTGGATGAGTAAGGGGAAGGTGCGGTGGCGAATGCAGCCAATTTCCTTGTGCAGGCTGGACTTGAGCCCATGACGGTTTGAAGAGGCCTGTGCTCTAAACTTTGACCTATGGAGGACTGCCATCCACCATGCTCTACTACACTTACCACTGACCTAGCGTTTTGTTTTTTTGTTTTTTCTTTGTTCTTATTGCACATTCCTTGCAAGTTTCCACATCCTCCATTGTTGCTGTTTCTCTCCATTTCTCTCCTTCTCTCTCGTGTAGGTGAGAGGGAGTGCGGCTAAACCTTTCATTGACATGTTTTACATTGTTTTGTTATTTGCAGATGCAACTAATTTGCGTTTTCTCTTGTGAAGCCGTTGGAGATACATTTCAGACGAGTGTGACATTGTAAAAAACAATGTATCGTGTTTTGTGCTCATGTGTTATTGTGTGTGTGCATTGAGTTGCACATGTGTAAGTTGTGCTGTGTTTAGATTCTTTCTGTCTGTGTGTATTTGTGTGTAGGAGGTTTAAATGTGATATGTACTATACATGTTGAAAATAGAGTTACAAGCAGAAGGTACAATGTAGTCCTTTCCATCAGCTAAGGCACTGTCATCTCGGCACATGAAAGATTATAGATGTTACGAAGACTCTAGACCCAGTCTGTGTGTTTCTCCGACACGTGTTAGATATTATCCAAATGGCAGAACTGCTTGTATCATGAACTGGTACTTCTGGCTGACAACAAAACAGGCAATGAGAAAGGATTAAAAGAAAGAAATAAGAACTCTGCAAAGTTATCCCATTTAACTGCCAACATGTGGCAGTAATTTAGACTGTCCCATCTATCGCTCAAGGACCTCCAGCTTCTAACCATAAGCAGCCCTAGCTGCAACAATAACAAACATGTTATTGTGTGAGAGTTGATGTCTCAGCTGTTGCTGGTGTGTCACACATGTTTAAGTACCTCTTTTCAGAGGTTGGAGTGAAAGGGGATAATTAAACGTAGCAAAAACAATAAATAAACTTGGGATATCAACCTGCCTTCATTTTAAATCAGATTAACTCAGGTAAAGTCAGATCAAGCTGTCCTCTTTTTATTCATGGTCGGGAAAGGTACAGGGAACGAGAAAGCACCTGCGGACTGAGGATCGAACCCGGGCTGGAAATATAGCATTCCGGACCACAGGTCTGCCAGTTGCATTGTCCCCACACGCCCGCCAACTAATTTCTCTTCTTGGTGGGTGAGAACAGAATTAGGTCTTTGATTTGATTTCATAAAGTAAACATGAACAACTGATGGTCTGCTTTGTTGTACACTTTTCAGTATGCCTTGAAAGAACAATTTCAGGCATTCCGATCATTTTGTAAAAAGACCACTCTAAGCTTACATCACACACCCCTGTTAATCGCCATACCATCACCGCCCAAGTGAATTCTCCAATGTTTCTGTTATGTTTCGCTCTAGAGTCAGATCTCATTCTCTAAGATATTTTCTCATAGCTTTTTTCTGTTATATTATTTCTGATGCATTAAAGGGGAACTCAACCCAAAAATGAAACCTTTTTTGTAGTATTGAAGAAAAGAAGAGAATTGCTTGTGGTTCCACGGTCCAGAACCCTCGCTGGGCAACGATGTTGTTGGTTGAATGGCGGCGCTGTTTGACGCTCCGCCGCCTCCGCTCGGCGGTGACACACCCATTTAGACCGTCGTGACGTAATTGACACAAATGATGCCAGATCTGCGGTACTGGTGTTAGCCTGGCCATGCACCGTGCGATTTATCTTTCAGGTGCAGTGCATGGCTTTCAATCTTACCTCTTTATCGTTGTGTGCCGCTAAAAAAAGTAAAATTAGCTCGAAAGTGGGTCGGCATCTTCAACGTCGATGTGTAGTTCCGCAGAAGAAACCGCGGTTTCTCTTTCAAAGTCTATAGTCCCTTACGATAAGGAGCCGGAGTGGACAACGGAACTCGCCGCTCGTACACTACGTACTGGCTTCTCCTCGCATACAGGGTTTCCCAGTTCTTCATCATCACTGCTCGCTCTAGTGTCGCTTGGATTGTATTCTTCATCTTATGTGGCGTAAACCTGCACTTCGCAGTCCTAGGAGTCGCCAGGGAAGAGAGGAGGCATATTTTCGACTGATGTCACTCAACGGTGTTGACCGCACGGGGGAACGAGTTATCATCGCACTGGCAGTCTGCGTCCCTGAATTGCGTTCGACACTGCCGTTGAACAAGGCTCGCGACAAGAATGAACAACCGGCTTCATCTTCGCCCGTACCATTTCCGCAAGGCTCTGCACGGAAACGAGCAGGACTGATGATACGCTAAGTCAATTGCCGTAGACGTACGCACGCACGCGCCACCATGTTTCCAGCGCTGGTCATGGGTCAAGGATCCCAGCTTGGGCCAAACATATGCTGCTCCTGTTCAGGCCTTGCTGTCATCCCTATCTTTAAACAGCACATACCACTTCCAAAAAAGCGATTATCTTACCTTTCGTCAATTACCCCGCTCGGCAGATTCCATTCTTTTGTGCGGCGGGAGGTTCAGCAGTGACGAAGGCCTGAGAACACAGAGGGAACAGCGTCAACCTTCAACTGTTTCGCCGGTCGAGTGCCCATCAACTCTGCTCGAAAATCTCTTTCAAAATCATCCGGCAGAAGTGCTCAGAGCAGACGTAGCCATTGCTCTCGTACCAAAAGCACTTCACGGGGACACAATGTACATTGAAGGCGTTTTCTTTTCCTAACTGGCACCCAGGTGATGAAAACATTTATTCCACATTTTCCTGCTAACTGCTCGGATTTTCAGTGACTTTTTTTATGGTTATCAGTAGTTAGGTGAGGAAAACACCTTTTCTTGCTAACTGCTCTGATTTCAGTGACATTTTTTGGGGGTCGTCAGTGGCTATTTGAAAAACGCCTCTTCCTGTTCTTACTGCTCTGATTTTCAACGACCTTCAGTTTTTCTGTTCCTTCACATCGGGAAAACACCTTTAAGTTTCCTAACAGAAGTGTACCTCGAGAACATCTCCTGGAGAAAACATCTCGGTGAAGTGCTCTTGTACATACCGCTCTGGGAGAGACTTCTATTCAGGCGAAGAGCATCCACCGGATCCGGACGCTTCCTCCGCACATTATCCCGTGAAAAACGATGAAAACTCACTCCTCTCTTCCTTGAATCGTCCTAATTGTTGCACCCATGCGCCCTACAGAACACCATCTTAGCAACTTCGATAAGCAGCTACCATAAACGTCAGCGGGGACTCTTGGAGAAGCGGTGAAGAAAAGAACTTTCTACACTGACATGCACAAGTTGTGCGGCCTGGCAACCTCATTTGTGTCAACTACGTCATCTTTTTTGGCGCCAAACCGGCGCCCAAACTCTCAAATTTGAATCTTACAACGTGGAATCACCGGTGATCTTCTTCTTTTTTTCAATACTACAAACGAAAAGACTTTTATTTTGTGGCTGAGTTCCCCTTTAATGACGGAATGCAGGCTTGAGGTGTCGATTCAATGGAATGGGGATAAAGGATTGTCGCTGAGTGATGATATGGAATATAATTTACTTCAGGCTGGTCTTTCCCGAGGAGGGTCTTTGGTTTTTCCCTCGTGTCGATCTGGTTTTTTGGCTTCGCTGGCCGACTTGTCGCGGGTAGAGGTGTCGTCATTGCGAGTTGCTGGTCGCGATCGTACGATCACTCGGCCTCAAGCCAGCTGTCGACGCATTCCTAATACTGATCGTGGCTTCAAACACAGCCGCCGAGAACGGCCATGGCTTGGCACGCCTTTTTTGTCCACTCCCCTCCCCCTGCCCTGAAGAAACGCTTTCTCGGTGGTTCATTTTCGCTCTGCTGACAGCCAGGAGCGCGTTCAGCGTTTGGTAGCGGTTGACGACACCATATCTACACGCTGATCGTGACACCCTTCCCTGGTTGATCGCTGGGAAACGTGATCAAGACCATGTCGGAGCAGTTTGATTGATACCGTGGGCTCTTGTAACTAAACAGGCGATCTCAGTATTGTTCAGTCACAAGATGATCAATGGTAATCGTCACCAGCACAGGCACATAATAATCTCGAGCCTAACAGTTTGTGCAAGCCGAACTTTAATGACATGAGAACGGATCCCCTGAGATGAAGATGCATAATTATTTGTGATTCCCCCAGTCCTTTCCTTGCATTCTAAACTCACTCGCTCGACTCCAGCTCGGTATTTGTCGACACTATATTTCAATCTTGACGGAAAGACCTTCTTCAGGCAGAATAATGATGAAGTCCAAACCTGGAGTGGAAATTTGCTCTGTAGCGTGTCGAGTTTTAGGGACGTAAGGCGGGCCCAAGAAACAACACACTGAGATGAGCTGCGAAAATCGTAATCTGTTTGTTTCCAAGCAACTCTGAGGCATTTTATACCAGGCAAATAATAAAGCATACAACGCACCTGACAGTATTCTGCACCGTATGTCCAGGAGCTCACGCCGTCACATGTGTGACGAATAAAGAGGATAATAATTGATATAACAATATTAAGCCCTATATATATGTATTTACGCAATATACAGACTGTATATTGTCTGAAGATCGTTCAAAATTGTTCGTGAAAATCAGAGTAACAATGTACAGCGTTCCATTTTCCCTGTCTTGCGTGTCGTCGCTCTTCCCAGCTCTGTAGCTGGGTGTTGAGCACTGTCCGGGCAGTGGTACAAAATTTTCCACCCCTGGTCTTCTCACTTTTTTTCTCACCTCTACATTTACACCACCTCTGCTCGTTTCACCTTTTTCCCTCACCTTCCCCTGGTCCCCACTCACACCTTTCGCCTTTTTAGTGCAGGGGATGTTGATTCATGTGTTCAGTTGTCTGATGATTGCCTTTTCTAGCATGAAAGTCTGAGTTACAACCTTGACAGCGTGTTTGGTGTCCATTGATCCCTCGTCTAGTAAAAGCTCTGCCATTTGGTGTTGAGCACTCTTTGTAGTCTAGGTTTCCAAACCAATATAATATATATATATATATTCCTGACATCAAAAGTCCATCGTGCTGACGTGATCAAAACCCTAGCGGGTGTTCCGCCCGCTCGAGCCTCGTTCTTGGCTATGGCATTTTATCTACTTCAAAGTTTTCGCCAAGAGTTGGCGATTAAGGCCTTCTGCATTTCTTGTTGGTGCAAGTGCATCACTCCAAAACCCATCTTCCACCCACTGCCACCGAATACACGCCTTTTCAATCCAACTGAAATTATGGCATTTAGGCAGGACCTGTGGAAAGCACGTGCTCATGCTCTCGAAAAGGATTCCTCGGGCAATGTTGCAAGATATGGCAGTTCCACGTGGTTGATTCCAGTCAACTGAAAAGGAACAACCCGAGGATAATGACGAGAATGATGATGACGTCGACAGTGAAGCTAGCAAGGAAGGCACGGACAATGAAGAGGAAAGTAGTCAGTCCCCTGGAAGCTACCAACAGAATCAAGGGAGATAAGCAATCCCGCTTAATTTTGTGAGGCTGCTGCTGTTGTCAGCCAAGCCAAAGCAGCAGAAATTCAGTCTGTAACTGTAGGACAGAGCACATCACCTTTGTGGTTTGAGGAACAGTGGAAACGCTTGACTGCAACACTGTGCCAAGCAATTGCTGGCGTTCAAAGAAGGCGATCAAAATCTACTTTTATGCCGGCCACCAACAAGCTCTCAAAGTTCGTTAGTGTGGCACAAACAAAAACGAGCTGATTCAAAATATCAAACATGCTGCTTTCAATCTCCGGCATTGGAAAGAATGGCAAAGCTCTTAATACGTTGTATTTTGTGCTCAACATGAATTCGGACTGCTGCAATTTTCTTTGTTGTTGCAAGTTCATACTGTGTCATGTGCCTTCCTCCTTGTCTGTATGGCGGTATGTTTAATCGAACTCCTCTAGAATCTAAAAGGTCTTCTATGTCAAATCCTTTGTCCGCCATGACAGCATCTCCACGATTTAATTTGTCAAGCAGACTGCTCTGCTCAGTGACTGCTCTATCTGATATACCACCTCCATACACCTTTGTAATAAATGTGGCGTGACCACGAGGGGGCGATACCTATCAGGCATTTGACAGTGTTGTGATTTTTGTTGGCGTTCTGCCTTGCAAGTGAAGATGGCACATACAGGTGCAGTCCACAATCATGCGTGTGGGAGCGTACCACATCCAGAAACACGGTGGCATGAGCTTGTCAACTTTGCGCCGAGATAGCCAGATAGTTAGCTGACGAAACTTCCATGCCATCAGGTTTAGCCAGGTGGTCACTGTTCTGGACACAGTTGTCTGATGAATTTTGAAGCGATTGGCCAAATCCAATTCCTTCAGGCCGAGCCGCAAAAGGACCATGAATGCCAGGAAAAACTGCTCTTCTTAGTCCAGCTTAGCTTTGCTTCCACACCTTGAGCCAACCTGTGAGGCATCTTGGTCCGTCCTGCTACCTTGCCAAGTTCTAATCACACTAGAAAAGTCACGAAGTACGTTAAAGCAAGCAGTAAACATGAGGTAAGATGAAAGTCCTGTGTAGAAGGGCATCAACATTTCAGAGGCTTTGATTTGTCTGATGGTAAAAGCTTGGCTCCGTCCTTCGTTAACTTTGTCTGCGAGCGTTTCCTTTTCCTCTTCACGTTGTCTCATGGTCTCTTCAAGGGCAACCCTAGCTGTGGGCGATTTTCTCCTCCAGCTTCACTGGCAATTCTCCGACAGTCGCAGTGAGCATGATCGAGAACTGAACCTGCATATGAGAACTCGTCACTCACGTAATTTCTCCTCTGCAGAGTTGGTGCCAATGATGCCCTCTTCCCGATGATCGCTTCAGCTTCTGCTGCGAAGCTTGATTCGCCTTCCTCTGTGCTTGTGTAACAAACACCTAGGTCAGAAGACAACAAGCGAGGAAGTGTTTGTTAGAGCTCTTCAACGGGTTCGACTAAAGTCTTGCCGCTACTTGAAGGCTACCTTTCTTCTCTCCATCTCCTCTTCTGCTTGTGAAACCAGATGCTTCTCCCTCTTTATGAGGCAAGAATTATGATCATGCGTACAAGAATTGTACCTTCCCTAAACCGTACAAGAATGGTCAGTGTACAAACGGACTTGTCACATCAGCTTAGGGGTACAAGCCACCACGGCCTTACTCCAAAAGACGAGGGAGAAAACTGATTACGGGGCGAAACACAAAGAGGGTCAGAGAGTGAGAGAGATCGACAGAGAGAGAGAGATCGACCAGCGGAGCTTATTGTTACATCTTGAATCTCCTGATGAACTTGAGCCTTTTAACGGATGCGTGAGCGCATCGTTTTTTTGTTTTTTTCTTGCTGCTGCCTTTGTAAGAAACTGCACAGTCCAACTCTGCCAGTTCTTCTGCCGACTGCGACTCACATGATCTCCTATCCAAGATCAGGGCATCGAATGTCCGCCCACAGATTCCAAGGTCGAGAGGGGGCACAGATACCACCTGACGGGTAAACACTCTCTCTGTCTTGGTACAAGAGCATCTCACCTGGCTGTTTTCCCCATTAGGTGTTTTCGAAGTGCCCTCCAGTTAGGAAGTGTTCAGGTCAGTGTTTTCCAAACGTGGAGAAAAAAAAGAGCAGGAAGGGGTGTATTTTTTCTGACTGGGCTGCTGACAACAACAAAAGAAAAGCACGATAAGAAGTAGACCGATTAGCAGGAACAGGTGTTTTCCTGGCTCTCAATATGCCTGTCAGGACGAGAAAACACCTCTGTGTATGTTTTAGCCTCGTCAAGTGCTTGCAGCTTGATCGACAGCCCAAAACAGGATCTGAGTTTTTGGCTGAACTCACCTGCGGGGTAGTCAGTCTATTGGGACAACGTGGCACTTGAAATTGACGCCCTCCAACTCGGCGACCCTTGCCAAGGCGTACTTGTCAGTGGCGCTCCATCTTCCTTCTCAATGAAGGCGTGCGCTTTGATGGCAACTGTAATGTGTGATGTCAGAATGATTTAGTTGTATGAGTGGACGACGGCGCATGCACTGTCCCGCGCGCGCTAGGCGCAATGGCGGGCCGTTGGAGACAAACAAAAGGGATCCGGGACAGCGCGGTCTCTCTGTGGTTTCTCTCTCCGTTTCCTCTCTCTCTGTTCTCTGTGTCTCTTCGTTTTCTCTCTCGCCTTTCTCTGTGTCTCTCCGTTCTTTCCCGCCTCTCCGTTCTTTTCCTTCTCTCTCTGTGGCATCTCTCTATCTCTCTCTCTCTCTCTCTCTCTCTCTCTCTCTTTCTCCCTCCCTCTCTCTCTCTCTCTCTCTCGCTCCCGGCCAACTCTCTCTGTGGCTGATCCATCGCTGCCCCGGCCTTTTCAACCCGCCCTCTTGGTGCCAAACTTCGAATTGTCAGGTGTGGGCCGGGGACCACGTGGGAAATCGTCACTCTCAAAAAAATTCTTTTACATCGGCGCCCAACAGTAAGCTCGAACCCACGACTGTTACTCCTTTTTCCTCCTCTGGTTTCCTTCTTTCTGCTTACGGTGTGATTCCCTCGTTTTTTCTAGTTTTCTTTCGTCCGTGTTGAAGTTTCCTGGCTTCGTTGTGCCGGTGTGATAGCCTGGTTTTGGAGTGTGTCGTGTTGCAGTTTCTTTCTCGGTTGCCTTCCGTCTTCTATGTCCCTGTCTTGATTGTCTGTTCCCCCGTCTAGTATCCTTTCATTTTTCATTTGCGAGGCCTCGTTCGTTTCGCCTTTCCTTTTCTCCTCGTTCCAAAAAATCGATCATTCAACGCGTGGGCCGAAATTAACCAGGAACGATGGGTAAAAAGAAAGCCACCTTGCTGGCCAGTACCCCGTCTTTCGACGCGACTGCGTCCGGTCTTCTTCCCCTTGAGAAACCTACTGTTCTTCCGGAGAAATTCTCTTGAAGAGGGGGTGACGATTTTTCTTTGTGGCTGGCGCAGTTTCAGCTCGCCGCCGATGTGAATGCGTGAGAGGGGGACTCGCTTGAACATGTTGGCCTTGTCTCTCCGTGGTCCTGCCTTGCGCGCGTTTTATGACATTCCAACCAGTGATCGTGATTATTTGAGGCCGTGTGTTTGGCGCTCAAAGAACGCTTCGATACGGCGGAGCATGCCTCTCTCCATCGGGCGAATGTGCGTGCTAGGGTTCGTCGTCCTGGGGAAGGACTGGCTGATCTGGCCGACGATATTCGTCTGCTGGTCAGTCGTGCCTATCCCCATGTCCGAGACGAGGCTGTTCATGACCAGATCGCCTTGGACACCTTCATTAGTCCTCTTGAGCCCTCTTTGCGACGGCGGGTCCATGGGGCTGAGCCTTCGACACTGACTGCTGCCCTGCGCAAGGCCATCGTTGTTGACTCGTTCGAAGAGGCGGATCGTTGTGCCTCGATACCCTCTTCATTTCGCGCACGTGGAGCTGTGGCTTCTGCCACCGTCGAAGCGCCCAGGCACGACGGTGCGTTTCTCCCGTTGTTCGCGAGGTTGATGAGCACGCAGGAGCCCATTTTACAAGCTCTTGACCGGCTTAAGGCTCCCCGTGCACCCATCCCTCCCCCCCCCCCCCCCGTCCCACAGCCTGCACTCCCCAGTGCTAGCCGTCCTCGGGCCCCGGCTCCCCGCGAGCCACCGACTTCTTTTTCGTGTAGGGAAAAGGGTCACATGGGCAATGAATGTCCGCATCGCGGTCGTGCCCTTGGCCCTCGTCAGGCAGCTCACCACAAGCCAACCAAGTTCTTTTTAAACTCGGTCTGACTGTCGCTCCGGCGCCACCGACAGTCTCCCAGGCGTCTTCCACTTGTGCAACTTCATCGCTAGTGGGAGAGGAGACTACAGCGCCTGCACCCCCTAACCCTGTTCGTGAATTTGTTTCCCCTCTGTCTAGCATTACCCTCCCTGCCGTAGGTTCCGGTGGCCTTTTTGTTTCTTGTTTGTTAGAGAGTAAATTTGGTTCACGTCTAGAAGTGCCCGTGTTCTTGTCGATACTGGTGCTGGCTTAAGCATGATAAGCGCCTCTACCCTCAGTCAGCTGAAGGTGGATATTTATTCAGTTCGACAGTGTAGTGTGGCTCGTGTAGTTGGAGCCGACGGTTGACAATTAGACATGCTTGGTGCTGGGGAGCTGTTCCTGACCTTCGGGTTGGGGAGAGATTCTACTCTTGGGTGAGGTCCACGTGTGCCCATAACAATGATTGCGGCGGAAACGTGTCGTGATTGCTGCCTGTTGGGGGCGGACTTTTCGTTAGAACACAAGATTGTTATAGATTTAGGTGATTCACCTGTGTTGCAGTTTGCATTTGGTTGCGTTAGTGTGTCAGATCCTTGCCTTGGCAGTCAGCCTGGTGCAATGTAGACAGCTAAGGAAGTCGGCAGTAGTTCGGCTCTAAGTCATTATTATTGTGGCCGGCGTGGGTTCTAGTTACCCACGTCCGAGGATCCAGAGGGCAGTGACACCAGTTTGTGACTGTGGTAGGCCAACTCCAAATGGATGTAGTTGTCCTGGTTTTGTTCTTCAGCCGGCTCGCACGGTTGTGTACCGGCGGCCAGTGAAGTAGTTTTCCCCGCGTGCTTCGGTGACATAGGCTGCCTACCACAGTCTCTGACACTGCTGGAGTCCTGACCAGTACCCAGTTGATTACCGAGCGTTTCGGAGTTGTGGGCGCCAGTGTTTTGCCGAAGCTGTCTTAGGCAGGCATGGTGCCAGTTCGTGTTCTCAACCCCTTCTCTAGAGACATTGAGCGGCCCAGGGGTACCTACGTTGGTAGATGGGCCCATGTCCGTGAACAAGACGTGGGAAAAGACGGTGTTGGTCGTGAAACCGAAACCCACACTGGGACCCGGGATTCATCCGACCTACCCCTGCTTGGTTGCTTTTCCTGGAACGAGCGACCAATAAGTGCAAGTGGAGAAACTTCTGTTGGAATTTCGGGATGTCGTTGTCTCCAAGGAGCAGGATGTGGGGCATACATCCTTGACGACGCATCAGATCGATGTGCAAGGCGCTTCCCTTGTGAAGCACCCTCCTCAACGGTTACCCTTCCATCGGCGCGTTGAAGTCCGCACACACCTAGACCAAATGTTGGCAGGAGATGTTATTGATTCCAGCGCCAGCCCCTGGTCTAGTCTGATTGTGTTAGTCAAGAAGGCGGATGGTTCGACAAACTTCTGCGTGGCTTACAGAGCCCTGAATTATTTGATTAGAAAGGACGCCTATCCGCTACCGAGGATTGATGAAACACTCGACTCTTTATGTCATGCGCACTTCTTCAGCACATTGCTGCAGTCATGCAGGCTATTGGCAGGTGGAAGTTGATCCCAGTCTAAGGATAACACCGCTTTCTCCACTCCATTTGGCCTTTACCGGTTTAAACGGATGCCTTTTGGTTTGACTAATGCGCCAGCAACTTTTCAGCGTCTGAGGGAAGTTGCCCTGCATGGTTTGTCGCCGTTAATTTGTTTAGTATATTTGGATAACATTATTTTTGTCTAAGACGTTCGATGAGCACTTGAGGCGCCTTCCGACGGTTTTCGGTGGGCAGAACTGAAGATTAAGCAATAATGCAAGTTGCTGTGCTCGTCGGTGTGATTTTTAAGTCATGTCGTCTCGTACGAAGGTGTTGCACCCGATTCTGAGAAGGTTCGTGCGGTCTCTGACTGGCCCAACCCCGCCTCAGTTTCGGCCCTGCGTAGGTTTCTAGGTTTATCAGGGTATTATCGCCGCTTTATCTGCAATTGTGGAACTTTAAGGCGATCATTGAACCGCTTGAAAAGAAAAGAACGTAGACTTCAAGTGGGCAGAAGAGACAGAGGATGCCTTTAATTCTCTGAAAAGCGCCTTAACTTCTGCTCCAATGTTGAGTTTTCCTGCCTTTGAAGAGCCATTCATTGCGGATACTGACGCAGGGGACACTGGGGTCGGTGCGGTGCTATCCCAGCGAGATACCGACTCAAATCTGGAGCACGTTGTTTACTACGCCAGCGGGACATTAAAAAGGGGAACTCAACCCAAAAATGAAACTTCTTTCATTTGTACTATTGAAGAAAAAAAAGAAGAGCGTGGGTGGTTCCACGTTCCAGAACCGTTTCCAACCTGAGTTGTCAACAATTCAAATTTCGGCGCCGTCTTGACGCCAAAAATGATGACGTCAATGACACAAGTCAGGTTGCCGGCCAAAGCATGCCAAGCCGCACTTCTTGTGCATGTCAGTGTAGAAGTTCTTTTCTTCGCCCGTTCTCCCAGCAACCCCGTTGCAGTTTATGGTAGCTGCTTATCGAAGTTGCTATTTATATAAGACGGTGTTTTCTAGTGCGTATGGGTGCAACATTTGGGAAGATTCAAGGAAGAGAGGAGTGAGTTTTCATCGCTGATGATGTGCGGAGGAAGGGTTGGATGCATGCTCTTCGCCTGAAGTCTCTCCCAGAGCGGTATGAGAGCAATGGCTACGTCTGCTCGGGGCACTTCTTGCCGAAGGATTTTCAAAGATATTTTTGAGCAGAGTTAATGGGTACTCGACCGAGGAAACAGCTGAAGGTTGACGCTGTTCCCTCCGTGTTCTCCTTCTTCGGTGCTGAACCTCCCGTGAAGCACAAAAGGATGGAATCTGCTGAGCGGGGTAACCGACGGAAGGTGAGATAATCGCTCTTTCTTCGAATTGCCTTGAAAACCTATTTGTTCTGCTTAAAGGCAGGGATGACGGAAAAGCCTGAACAGAGGCAGCATGTGTTTGGCTCAAGCTGGGATCCTTGACGATGACCAGCCATCTTTTCTAAAAATGATGGCGCGTGCGGGCGTACATCTACAGCAATTGCTTCGGGTTTTTTCCTGCTCGTTTCCGTGCAGAGCCTTGCGGAAATGCTGTGGGAAACCTGTTGTTCGTTCGCCGGCACGAGCAATGTCGAACGCGATTCAGGGACGCAGTGCGACGATGAGTCGCTTCCGCGTGCGTCAACACCGTTGAATGACATCGAAATGATGCCTCCTCTCTCGACTCCGAGGATGGCGAAGTGCATCAGGACGCCACAAACAATGAAGAATACAATCCAAGCGACATTAGGGCGGGCAGTGATGAGGAAGAACTCAATGGCCAGGATCGCATCCGACGAGAAGTGCGTGGTGCACGAGCGGCGAGTTTTCTTCTGCCCATCCGGACTCTTTATCGCAGAGGACTCTAGATTTTAAAAGAAAACCTGTGGTTTCTTTTTCGGAACTACACGTCGACGTTGAAGATGATGACCCACTTCCCGAGCTCATTTTACTTTTTTTCTCCGGCACACAACGATAAAAAGGTAAGATTGAAAGCCCTGCACTGCATCGAATAGAGCAATCGCACGGTGCCCAGACTACCACCGGTACCGCAGACCTGGCATCACTTGTGTGAACTACGTCACGACGGTCTAAATGGGCGTGTCACGGCCGAGCGCCCGCCGAGCGGAGGCGGCGCGGCGTCAAACAGCGCCACCATTCAACCACCAATATCTTAGCCCAGCGAGGGTTCTGGAGCATGGACAGCACAGGCAGTTTTCTTCTTTTCTTCAATACTACAAGTGAAAAAAGTTTCATTTTTGGATTGAGTTCCCCTTTAAGCAAACCAGAGAGGCGGTAATCTGCGACCCGAAAGGAGTTGTTGGCAGTAGTTTGGGCGCTCAATATAATTTCGCCCCTATTTACTGGGTCTTCGCTTCTTGCTTCGAACCGATCTTGGTTCCTTGGTTTGGCTAGCTAATTTTAAGGAACCGGAAGGACAGGTTGCGCGTTGGATGGAGACTCTTGCAGAGTATGCCTTTGCGATTCAGCACCGACTTGGGAGGCAGCATCGCAACGCAGATGCGGGATCCTATGTCGGAGAATGAGCAGGTTTCTGCAAATCCGGCTTGATCCAGCCCATGTTGACAGTATGCGACGATTGACGAACGAAGATTCTGATTTGTCTGTGGTTTCGAGGCGCTTAGCTGAGGGAGATCGGGGCTTTGTCCAAGACGACGGCCACAGGTGCGCATCCTCTTCTCACAGGCAGAGCTGTTGAAGGTTCAGGATGGGTTGTTGTATCGAAGGATTGCACTTCTTTCATCGGGGAAGACTACAGTTTGGCAATAGGTTGTATCTAGAGCTAAGAGGGTAGAACTTTTTCAAGAGGCCCATGGAGGAGCGGCATCGGGACACTTAGGCTCGAAGCGCACCTTCAAGAGGTTACGAGCACATGCCTACTGTCCTGGTTTGAGCTGCGACGTAGAGAAATGGTGTCGGGCTTGCACTAGTTTATCCTGCCGGCGTAATCCTGTTCCTTGATCAAAGAAAAAAACTTCCAGTAGGTCGTGTTGCAGCTGGGCATCCGTTTGGACGAGTGGCCGTAGATTTTATGGGACCCTTGCCAGAGACAGAGCTCGGGAATAAGTATAATCATGGTGATTTGTGATTACCTTTCCAAATGGCTTGAGTTGCTCGCCTTACCGGACATCAAGGCTGAAACAGCGGGCTCTAGGCGGGTTGAGGACGTATTTTCCAGATTTGGTCTGCCTGAGTCACTACATAGTGACCAGGGCAGTCAGTTTGAGTCAAGGTTGTTCCAGGAGCTTTGCGAGTTTTGGGGGATAAAGAAAACCCGGACGACACCGTATCACTCCCAAAGTGATGGGTTGGTCAAGCGCCGGGCCAACCGGACAGTTCAGAATGTGTTCGCTGCGTTCGTGTCCGAAAATCAACGATGTTGGGATTGTTGGTTAGCGCAGACTCAACTGGCCTACAACACGAGTGAGCATGCCTCCACAGGTTACACACGGTATTTCATGCTTTTCGGGCGCGATCGAGGCGCGCCTGCCTCTTGGTTGAGCCCCCAGTTCCACTGGAGAATAACGAGCAGCAAACACTGCCACTTTATGTGGTAGACTTGCGCTCGAGGCTTGTAAAGGCTTACGACCGGGTGAGGCTAACTTTGGACACCGGCCATCGAAGGCAGAAGCAGTTTTATCACTTTCATGACCGCACGGCGACCGCAAGCGCATTGCCTGAGGGCGCCAAAGTGTGGCTATATTCACCGGTAGTGAAAGGCGAACTTCACCCAAAAATGTGACTTTTGCATTGGTAGTATTGAAGAAAAGAAAAAGATCGCCGGTGGTGCCACGTTCCAGAGCCATTTCTAACTGGAGTTATGTACAATTCAAACTTGCAGGTTTGGGCACCGGCTTGGCGCCAAGAAATGATGACGTAGTTGACACAAGTGAGGTTGCCGCCAGCCGATCAACGCATGCCAAGCCGTTCAACTTGTGCATGTCGGGGGGCTCATGTCGGTAGTGTAGAAAAGTTCTTTTCTTCCCCGCTTCTCCCTGAATTTATGGCAGTTTCTTATCGAAGTTGCTAAGATGGTGCTTTGTAGTGTGGATGGGTACAACAATTCGGACGATTCAAGGAAGAGAGGCGTGAGTTTTCATCGTTTTCCACGGGATGATGTGCGGGGAAGTTTTAGCGTTGGATTAATAATCGGCCGACTACCTTGTTGCTATGGTAATTCGACAATCCACGCTACTATAATCCGAAGGATTTAATCGCCGGGGAGTGGGGACTGATTCCCTACATCGGATTATTATTAATTGTTCGTACTATTTTTGGCAGCAAGACGTTGACAGGCAACAGACAAACAAACCGTCATTGATCATCTCAGTGTCACTGGTCATGCACGAGCCGAACCAACCGTCTTTCCCGCTGAATTGCTTTTCTTCTTCTTCTTTTTTTCCTGACACTGTGTGCACGTTGTTCTTTGTCAGCGGGAACTGCGGTGCTCAGCTGTTCAGCCCCGGCTGGATCTATATCATGAAGTGGACGGACGATCTCGAGCGTCGCTTGCTTCAGCTGTGGGTGGAGAATGAGAAGAAGTCTGAGGAAAGCCCGACTTTTGGTGGCAAAAGGCACATCCTTCTTCCACAGCACCGACGTTGTTCAGGAAAAAGTGCTGTTGTTGTATGCCAGGAACGCCCATCAGCAGCATACTGAACACGGCTATTTCCCTGCGGCGCTCCATCTTCTTTGGGAAAAAGCCTCGATCGTTAAAGCTGTCAAAAGCCTCGTTTTCTTTTAGGTGTCATTTGTCATGCTGTATGTCACAAGTTAGTTGCCAATTGAAACTATTGAATTTGGGTGGGAATTTTGTAGTCAAGGTGACAACTGTTTTCCAGTTATCGGCTTGTATTTCGATTCGTGTCCTTCGAGGTCTTCAAAGGCTCAATCTTCTGAACAGCCAACCACATCCCATGGTCATGAAAAGAAACGTTTACGTCCTGTACTTCGAGATTTACGGAAGGCTTGGCGACAACGACGCCATGAACCTCTTGAAGCCACCCTTGAGCTTCGCAAAAGATTTCATGCTACTCACCGTCGTCTTAAACGTCTGAGAGCTGACAGCGCTGCCAAAGCTGAGAAAGCGAGAAGGCAGAAGCTGCTCTCCCAGTTTCGTGCCAACCCCTACCGGTTTGGCCAACGGCTGTTCAAGCCCCCAAGCCAAATTAAACCAACTTTTGATGCAGAGGTAGCCCTCGATCATTTCATCTCAAACTATAGTGATGGTGATAGAAGCTCAGGGTACTCACCTCTTGCGGATTTACCAGCTTCTGATTTTCCCTCCTCTGCGTTCAATAACAATTTACCATCTTTCTCGGAGTTCCGAGACTCGATCAAGCGTAAGCGTAACAGCTCCTCACCAGGTCCCAACGGCGTCCCTTACCTTGTTTGGAAAAAATGCCCCTCTCTCCAGAGAAGACTTTTTACCGTTGTATGCAAGGTTTGGTCTAATCACCAAGTTCCACCTTCTTGGCAGCAAGCTATTGTCATTCTCTTGCACAA